>QANX01004280.1:11410-90354 GCA_003254975.1 Ochetophila trinervis | reverse complement strand
GAAAATAGCTAAAATTACGTCGTTTCGTCTTTGCAACTCCCGAGCAGCATTACCACCTTCATTCCTTGCTTGGACATCATGCTTAAAACATCATCTTTTGCTCCAATGGTAGAATATGACACTATGATGCCCGTATCACAAAGCAATATTGTTGGTGAGGTTTTGAGAGGTTTTGCTTTGTGAAACTAACCTTAACCCAGATTTGCCTAGTGTTTTTGTCGATGTTTTCCCGGAAGAGATGCCAACTGGATTGCCGCCATTAAGAGGTATTGAGCATCAAATAGATTTTGTGCCTGGAGCAAGCATTCCAAACCGACCAGCCTATCGTAGCAATCCCGAGGAAACGAAGGAGTTACAAAGGCAAGTGGAGGAGTTGCTAGCAAAGGGTCATGTTAGGGAGAGCATGAGTCCTTGTGCTGTACCAGTCTTATTGGTACCCAAGAAGGATGACACATGGAGGATGTGTGTTGATTGCCGAGCAGTGAATAATATAACGGTAAAGTATCGTTATCCCATTCCTAGGTTAGATGATATGTTTGATGAATTGCATGGTGCTTGCTTATTTACTAAGATAGATTTAAAAAGTGGATACCATCAAATTAGGATGAAGCTAGGGGATGAGTGGAAAACTGCTTTTAAAACAAAATATGGTTTATATGAATGGATGGTTATGCCTTTTGGGTTAACTAATGCTCCTAGTACATTTATGCGATTAATGAACCATGTTTTAAGGGAATTTTTAGGGAAGTTTGTGGTTGTCTATTTTGATGATATTTTGATATATAGCAAAAGTTTAGATGACCATGTGATGCATGTTAGACAAGTGCTAGATATGCTTAGAAAAGAGAAATTAGATGCTAACCTTAAAAAGTGCACATTTTGTATAGATAGGCTTGTTTTTCTTGGTTTTGTTGTGAGTGCACAGGGTGTTGAAGTTGATGAAGAAAAGATCAAGGCTATCAAGGAACGGCCTACACCTACGAATGTGACTGAGGTAAGAAGTTTTCATGGTTTAGCTGGCTTTTATAGAAGGTTTGTGAAGGACTTCTCTACCATAGCTGCTCCTTTGAATGAGATTGTCAAAAAGGAGGTAGGTTTTAAATGGGGTAAGGAACAAGAACATGCGTTTCAAACTTTAAAAGATAAGTTATGTTCTGCTCCTATTCTTGTTCTACCTAATTTTGATAATATGTTTGAAGTTGAATGTGATACTTCTGGGATTGGTATAGGTGCTGTTTTGATGCAGATAAAGCGTTCCATTGCATACTTTAGTGAGAAGCTAAATGGAGCTCAACTCAGGTACTCGACGTATGACAAGGAGTTGTATGCATTGTTTCGTGCCTTGGAGGTGTGGCAACATTACTTGTTTCCAAAGGAGTTCGTGATTCATACTGATCACGAGTCTCTTAAACACATCAAGGGACAAGGAAAGCTCAACAAGAGGCATGCAAAGTGGGTTGAGTTCATAGAGACTTTTCCATATGTGATATGCTACAAGCAAGGTAAGGATAATGTAGTAGCTGATGCATTATCTCGAAGGTATGTTCTGATTACTACATTAACTTCTAAGTTGTTAGGTTTTGAGCAATTGAAAGACATGTACGCAAGTGATTTTGATTTTAAGGATATTTATGTTGCATGTGAACAAGGTGCATTTAATAAGTTCTATAGACATGATGGTTTTCTGTTTCGTGGTTCAAGAATTTGTGTGCCTAATTGCTCTATTAGAGAATTGCTTGTTAGAGAATCACATAGTGGTGGTTTAATGGGTCATTTTGGAGTGCATAAGACTTTAGATGTTTTAGTTGAACACTTTTTTTGGCCCCATATGAAAAGGGATGTTCAAAGAATTTGTTCTCAATGTATTGCATGTAGACAAGCCAAGTCTAAATCTATGCCACATGGATTATATACACCTTTGCCTATTCCTAATGAGCCTTGGGTTGATATCTCCATGGATTTTGTACTTGGGTTACCTAGAACTAGGAAGGGTTCATGAACATCCATGCTAGAAGAGCGCTCGATGCCCACATCATGGGTTACCTAGAACTAGGAAGGGTAGGGATAGCATATTTGTGGTTGTTGATAGATTTTCTAAGATGGCACACTTTATTGCATGTCATAAGACTGATGACGCTACAAATATTGCTGATTTGTTCTTTAGAGAGGTTGTAAAATTGCATGGAGTGCCTAGAATAATTAAATATGATAGGGATGTGAAATTTTTGAGTCCCTTTGGGAAAGTTTTATGGGATGACACGTGGAGGATATTCAAACCAGGAGATTGGGTTTGGGTATATTTAAGGAAGAAAAGGTTTTTCAAACTTAGGAAGTCTAAGTTGGATGCTAGAGGCAATGGACCTTTTGAAGTGCTTGAAAGAGTAAAGGCCAACGCATACAAAATCGCCCTTCAGGGTGAGTACAATGAGTCCACTATTTTTAATGTTTCTGATATTTTTCCTTTTGATATGGATTCAGATTCGAGGACGAATCTTTTTGAAGAGGAAGGGAATGATACGGGCATCATAATGCCATATTCTACCATTGGAGCAAAAGATGATGATTTAAGCATGATGTCCAAGCAAATAATGAAGGTGGTAATGCTGTTCGGGAGTTGCAAAGGCGAAACAAATTAATTTTAGCTATTTTCGGATTACAATGGCACTTTCGTAATTTAGCTATTTTCAGATTATAATGGCAGTTTCGTAATTATTGCTATTTCCAGATTATAATGGCAGTTTTGTAATTATTTCTATTTTCGGATTATATTTATTTAGGGTTAGTTTTTAGCCTTAGGATTACTTTCCTAATTATTTTATGGTCTAGATTGATTCCTAACCTAACCCTAATATCTATATAAAGGGGAGGTTACTAGCTTGTTAAAGACAACTTTGATTATTGATTAAATAGAATCTATTCTTGTTTTCAACAAGACTTGTGTGTTCCAAGTGAGGATAGTTCTTCTTCTACTTGTTGCATTTGGGAATTGATCTTCTTATCAAAGGTATTTACTTTGTGGCGAATTTCAATTTCATTCTTTGCCTTCTAATTAGTGTTGCTAGATACAATTGTTATCTAGAGGTGCTATAGGGCGGGTTTTTACCTAGGGTTGGTATTTACTTTGTGGCGAATTTCAATTTCATTCTTTGCCTTCTAATTAGTGTTGCTAGATACAATTGTTATCTAGAGGTGCTATAGGGCGGGTTTTTACCTAGGGTTTGTTCCATATCATCTTGTGTGTTGGGATTACAGTTTCTTTAAGCTTGGGGTTCCGCATCAAATGGGTTATTATTGTTGTTGACTGATTAGAAATTTCCTACAAAATTAACATCATTAGATTCACTAGATGGAGCAAAAGGGTTTCCTACTTGGAACCCAAGGTCTCAATTTGCTTTGTGAGATTCGCAACTTGAGCACTCAATTTTGCTAACATATCCTTTTCAAGGGCCAAAACCAAACCTACATAAAATTAGAAACAAAAATTAACCTAAAAATAGAAATTTAATCAACAATAAAATTAAATTAATGCTAGAAATAATTATTCCCTGGAAATTGTGCCAAAAACTTGTTGTGGTGAAAATTAGATTACTCACAAGTGCTGATGTGGGCATCGAGCGCTCTTCTAGCATGGATGTTCGTGGTGAAGACATTGTGCTGCCAAGTGGACCAGTGACGCGTTCTCGAGCTAAGAAGATCAAAGAGGGAATACTTGGACTTGTGAAGAGAATAATTGATGAAGATCGATTCAAGTATCCACATGATCCAAACACTTTTATGAGGCATAATGATGATTTAAGCATGATGTCCAAGCAAGGAATGAAGGTGGTAATGCTGCTCGGGAGTTGCAAAGACGAAACGACATAATTTTGGCCATTTTCGGATTTCAATGGCAGTTTCGTAATTTAGCTATTTTCGGATTATAATGGCAGTTTCGTAATTATTGCTATTTCCAGATTATAATGGCAGTTTTGTAATTATTTTTATTTTGAATTAGCAATAATTATGAAACTGCCATTATAATCTGGAAATAGCAATAATTACGAAACTGCCATTATAATCCGAAAATGGCTAAAATTATGTCGTTTCGTCTTTGCAACTCCCGAGCAGCATTACCACCTTCATTCCTTGCTTGGACATCATGCTTAAATCATCATTATGCCTCATAAAAGTGTTTGGATCATGTGGATACTTGAATCGATCTTCATCAATTATTCTCTTCACAAGTCCAAGCATTCCCGCTTTGATCTTCTTAGCTCGAGAACGCGTCACTGGTCCACTTGGCAGCACAATGTCTTCACCACGAACATCCATGCTAGAAGAGCGCTCGATGCCCACATCAAGTGCACGAATCAACAAGTAATAAAGTGATTTTTGGGAGAAAATCGAATATCAATCCAATAAGGAATAATGGCTCTAATGTTTGAAAGTAAATTTTATTGCTAATTAAATTAACAAAAATTAAAAGAGTGATTGTTTGATTTGTTGGTTTGGTGAAGAAAAATGAAATTTAAATTAAAGGCGATTAAGAAAGCAAAGTAAGAAAACAAAGTAAATTAATCAAAGGTTTCAAAATTATTGATGGAACAACNATGTTTGAAAGTAAATTTTATTGCTAATTAAATTAACAAAAATTAAAAGAGTGATTGTTTGATTTGTTGGTTTGGTGAAGAAAAATGAAATTTAAATTAAAGGCGATTAAGAAAGCAAAGTAAGAAAACAAAGTAAATTAATCAAAGGTTTCAAAATTATTGATAAAACAACGATTACGACTTCACCACTATTAATCGTATTTAGTTTCTAAGCATGATACACAACAAGAAAAAGTGATATTCATGACATTCTATTCACATCGTAAAAAGGCTTTTTACGACGATTTAAAATCATCATATTATGCATCGTTGTAAATGGTCCAAAGCAAATACAACACATAAACTATGACGTGTAAAGCAGTTGCATAAAATGATAGTGTTGCGTCTAATCCACATGGCAAAGAACCCAAAGATGACGGACATTATGCATCGTATTTCCCAATCTGACGTGGCTTGTTGTGGTGTAAATTGATAACTCGCAAGCACACGAATCAACAAGTAATAAAGTGGTATTCTTTGAGAAAACCGATATCGATTCCACAATGAATAATGTCACTAATTTTGAAAATAAATTAGTTGTTAATTGAACTTAGAAAAGTAAAAGAGATTGTTTGTTTGATTGAGTGATTTTTGTTTAAGTAGCAAAGAAAATAAAGAAAGCAATTATAAAAGTGAAACAAGGCAGCAATTAAGAAATTAAAGGATTTGATGAAACAAGGATTATGACTTCACCATTATTACTCCTATTTACCCCTAATGCATGATAGATTCATAAGGTTAACCCCCCTCTAACCTGACTAGAAGTTGATTCCTCAATGCATTTAAATCTAGCAAGCATAAGGTATTTAATAATTCCTAATCTAAATACCAAAATTTAAGCCCTAAGACATGCAAACCCAATAAGTTCTTGTCAAAGTTGTCACTAACGCATGCAATATTCCTATAGCCATATATTTCATTGCCCATCCATATTATATCCCTTATTCATAAGCCAATATAATACTTGATCTATCCACCTTTTCATGGAAGCATTAAAAAATATAATGAAATATTAACCATGAATACGAATCCAACTCAAATATGGTTTAAGAACTAAGTAATCATAATAGGGCTACATCATAATCCCTACAGAGAGTTAGTTACACATGTAGAAACCCTTAAAAACTAAAATAAAAACCTAGAACTCTAACGTTGTTGCTGTGAGAATGGTGGCATGGTTGCACAGCCTTGAGGGCTAGTGATAAGTGAATGGTGAATGGCTGTGAGAAGTGAACGGTGCATGGTATTTTATAGGAAATGTTTAACCTAGGAAAAACCCTAGAGTCATTGATGCGGGCATCATAAAGCTATATTCTACCATTGGAGCAAAATATGATGATTTAAGCATGATGTCCAAGCAAGGAATGAAGGTGGTAATGCTGCTCGGGAGTGGCGGAGACGAAACGGCATCATTTTAAAAATAAACAACTTAGAATGGCAATTTCGTAATTTAGCTATTTTCGGATTATAATGGCAGTTTTGTAATTATTTCTATTTTCGGATTATTTTTATTTAGGGTTAGTTTTTAGCCTTAGGATTACCTTCCTAATTTCCTTAGGATTACTTTCCTAATTTTCTTAGGATTAGTTTCCTAATTACTTTATGGTTTAGATTGATTCTTGATCTAACCCTAGTCCTTATATAAAGGGGGATCAATTCTTTTGTAAGAGAGATTTGAGTTTTTAATCAATTGAGAGAATTAATTTTCCTATTGCTCCCAGGAGTGTTCTTGCAAGGTGAGGAATCAATTTCTTCTTCTTGTTGCATTAGGAGTTGAATTATCTTATCAAAGTAGAAATACTTTGTGGCGATTATTCTTCTCTTTCCCTAGCCTTCTAATCCACGTTTTTAGATACAAGTTATCTAAGGGTTTGGTAGGGCGGGTTCTTGTTTTCCAATTACTGTTCAATATTTCTTGTGTGTTTGGGGTTTCGGATTCTTTAATCTTGGGGTTCCGCATCAGTCATTCTCTAACCTTCTCATATTATTCCAATCTAATAGGAGAAAATATATTATCACAATCATAAACTCCTATAATCCCTCAATGTGGCAGGCCCTTTAGGGTAGTTTAAGCCATTGGTGACTCCCATTCACACTAAGATAAGGAAACATTCCATATCTCATTAGGAATCCAATTTTACTCTAGTTCTAATTTTTCCTAAATATTATTCAAATTAATATAATTAGAATAATCTAACCTCCCATGTGGCATAAGATGTCGCAATAATTGTACACCTAGCTGGAGTGTGATGATGTGGCAATCCATGCATAGGTGTCATCCTGATGCGGAACCCCAAGCTTCAAGAAACTATAATCCTAACGCACAAGATGATATGGAACAAACCCTAGGTAAAAATCCACCCTATGGCACCTCTAGATAACAATTGTATCTAGCAACACTAATTAGAAGGCAAAGAATGAAATTGAAATTTGCCACAAAGTAAATACCTTTGATAAGAAGATCAATTCCCAATGCAATCCTCACTTGGAACACACAAGTCTTGTTGAAAACAAGAGTAGATTCTAAATAATCAATAATCAAAGTTGTCTCTTACAAGCTAGTAACCTCCCCTTTATATAGAGATTAGGGTTAGGTTAAGAAACAATCTAGACCATAAAATAATTAGGAAAGTAAACCTAAGGCTTAAAACTAACCCTAAATAAATATAATCCAAAAATAGCAATAATTACAAAACTGCAATTATAATCCAGAAATAGCAATAATTATGAAACTACCATTATAATCCGAAAATAGCTAAATTACAAAACTGCCATTATAATCTGAAAATAGCTAAAATTATGAAACTGCCATTATAAGATGCTTATTTTTAAAACTACGTCATTTTGTCTCCGCAACTCCTGAGCAGCATTACCACCTTCATTCCTTGCTTGGATACCATGCTTAAATCATCATTAGGCCTTATAAAAGTGTTTGGATCATTTGGATACTTGAATCGATCTTCATCAAGTATTCTCTTCACAAGTCCAAGCATTCCCGCTTTGATCTTCTTAGCTCGAGAACGTGTCACTAGTCCACTTGGCATCACAATGTCTTCACCATGAACATCCATGCTAGAAGAGCTGATGCGGGCATCATAGAGTCATATTCTAGCATTGGAACAAACGATGATGACATCATCTTACCTAGTAAACCAGTGATGCGTTCTCGAGTTAAGAAGATCAAAGGGAGAATGCTTGGATTTGGAAAGAGAATTATGGAGAAAGATCTATTCAAGTTTCCAAATGACTTGAACACTTTTCCGAGGCCTAATGATCATTTAAGCATGATGTCCAAGCAAGGAATAAAGGTGGTAACGATGCTCAGGAGTTGCAGAGACGAAACGGCATCATTTTAAAAATAAACAACTTAGAATGGTTGAAAGTCGTAATGATGCTCGAGAGTTGCGGAGACGAAACAGAATCATTTTAAAAATAAACAACTTAGAATGGCAGTTTCGTAATTTAGTTATTTTCGGCTGATAATGGTGGTTTTGTAATTATTTCTATTTTCGGATTATTTTTTATTTAGGGTTAGTTTTTAGCCTTAGGATTACCTTCCTAATTTCCTTAGGATTAGTTTCCTAATTTTCTTAGGATTAGTTTCCTAATTACTTTATGGTTTAGATTGATTCTTGATCTGACCTTAGTCTTTATATAAAGGGGGATCAATTCTTTTGTAAGACAGATTTGAGTTTTTAATCAATTGAGAGAATTAATTTTCCTATTGCTCCCAGGAGTGTTCTTGCAAGGTGAGGAATCAATTTCTTCTTCTTGTTGCATTAGGAGTTGAATTATCTTATCAAAGTAGAAATACTTTGTGGCGATTATTCTTCTCTTTCCCTAGCCTTCTAATCCACGTTTTTAGATACAAGTTATCTAAGGGTTTGGTAGGGCGGGTTCTTGTTTTCAATTATTGTTCAATATTTCTTGTGTGTTTGGGGTTTCCGATTCTTTAATCTTGGGGTTCCGCATTAACTTCTTAGGTGTGATATACCTAATTAAACTGCATAATGTTTTTGTTGAACAGCTGCACAATTGCGCTAATACAAATAATCTTACATTACACTTTATCAATCCGTTTTATACAAATAGTCATACGTTACATTACACTTTATGAATCTGTTTGCTCACTTAAGTTTAATTTTAATCGAATTTGGGGTCCCATAGGAAGAGAGGGAAAATGCCTTTTGTGAAAATTTTTGAAGCACTTGAAGTGTTTAATATAGCTTGTATATTTGTTCACATTCATCCAATGGTATGAAAGAAGCACTTGCCATATGTGCGTAAGCTTTTTTCTTTCATATAAATGCTTTAAAATTTACAACAACTTATTTAGCAGCTAATATGACAAATGATATAGCAATATTATATTAGTTAGTATCACTACAAAAAAAAAATGGATCATTTATGACGGTTGTCTAAAGATTGAATACGACGTATTTTTGGTGTTGTATCTAATTAAATTTTAAATACGACGTAAATAAATTTCAAAAACTTTATACAACGTTCTTTTCATTAAACACGACAATCAAAAAATTTACGTCGTATAAAATTTTGACTGAATACGATGTTCACTGTCGTTGCGTTAAATATCCTATATGACACGCCACGTGTTAGAACCGTTTGTTAATGTGGCAATACATGGTGGCCAAATACGGTGCTTTTATATGCCATATAAACATATCAAATACGACGCACAATATGCAGTACATAAAAGGCCTAATGCGGTATCTGACCAAACCACATCATTTGGTTATAAACGCAACATTTCTTATAGGGTTTTCCCATCTTTTCCCCTTATTTTGTGAAGTCACTATGCGAAAATGCTTGATAAGTGACGCTTTAAAAGCTTTGCAAAACACATAGAGCGACCCTTTAACATGCATCTCCTAATTGTGTGTTGCTAAAAGGGTCTGTAAAATAAGCGTCGTCATATTGAACATACAACGACGCTTTAAAAGTGTTCCAAAAAGTATCACTAAAAATGCGGTGAAAAAAAGCGAGAACAATAAGGCGACGCTTCATGGAAGTGTGTCATTCTATCTACATTTTAGTGGCACATTTGATTAAAAACCCGCTAAAATATTGCAATACTTTTGCAAAAGAAGCGTCGCCCTATTAAGTTTTTATGGCACAAATGGGCGAAATGTCTTGTCAAAGAGCATTGCAAAATGATACATTTTATGAAAATTTTGTTAAAAAAAAAGGCAATGCTTCATCCCTAAAGTGTCGCCTTAGTAAATATTTTGTGATGCTTGATTTTGTACCGTGACACAAAATTTGCAATGCTTTCCATATAAAAGATTTCCATTTTTTCTCTTTTGATGGATTTTGTTACTCTAAGAGCGCCACTAATTATCTTCTATTTCTTTTAATTCATAATAATAATAATATTATAGATTTGTTTAAAATTAAGAAACAATTTAATATTTGTCCACAAAAATCACAATATATTTAACCATATTGGCAATTAATAAAATATAAATATAACAGTTAAAGGAAACAAATAATTAAATATCAATATAATATATACATTCAAAATTAATAATATGGTATTGTTAATTGATATATATATATAACAATTATTCTATATAATAAATAAAAGCATATCTTGAGCTCATTTTTCTCTAACTTGGTTGACATCATTCTGTGTCCAGTTAACATCTTTATACTGCACATATGAAATTAACAATTTAAAAAATAAACAAATCATAGAAATATATTTTTAACAAATTAAATCTATAGATAGTACTAAGATAAAATATTGATGTAATATTAAAATCAATGTTAATTAGTAATTACCATATTATGCCATTGTCCATTCTTTGCACTACTTCTAATGATATCCGTCATTATCATCATGACATAGTATCCACATTCTATATAGCCGAGCTACATATGAGTGTACACGTTTGAAAAACAAAAGTTATATATTATTGAATGATTACTAGCATATACAGTTAATAAAGAAAAAATAATATATTACGTACTTACCATTGTAATGTTCCAGTGCATCATTTCTTTCGTTGTCCTTTCGACGTTTCAAGACTATTAATATATAGGCATTTGTAGTGATGCGGAACCCCAAAATTAAAGAATCGGAAACCCCAATCACACAAGAAATATTGAACAATAATTGGAAACAAGAACCCGCCCTACCAAACCCTTAGATAACTTGTATCTAAAAACGTGGATTAGAAGGCTAGGGAAAGAGAAGAATAATCGCCACAAAGTATTTCTACTTTGATAAGATAATTCAACTCCTAATGCAACAAGAAGAAGAAACTCCTGGGAGCAATAGGAAAATTAATTCTCTCAATTGATTAAAAACTCAAATTTGTCTTACAAAAGAATTGATCCCCCTTTATATAAGGACTAGGGTTAGATCAATAATCAATCTAAACCATAAAGTAATTAGGAAACTAATCCTAAGAAAATTAGGAAAGTAATCCTAAAGAAATTAGGAAGGTAATCCTAAGGCTAAAAACTAACCCTAAATAAAAATAATCCGAAAATAGAAATAATTACAAAACTGCCATTATCAGCCGAAAATAACTAAATTACGAAACTGCCATTATCATCCGAAAATAGCTAAAATTACGAAATTGCCATTCTAAGTTGTTTATTTTTAAAATGATGTCGTTTCGTCTCCACAACTCCCGAGCAGCATTACCACCTTCATTCCTTGCTTGGACATCATGCTTAAATCATCATATTTTGCTCCAATGGTAGAATATAGCTTTATGATGCCCGCATCATGTAGTGTACTTAAAATAAATAATAATTAAAAAACTTTCCTATTCATCAGTTTTATATAATCAACACGTTTTGTTTGGCATCCCTGCGAATCAAGTATCCATGATTCTCCTAAATATAAGTCAACAATGCCTAATATCCAATGTTCCTTTAAAAATAAAAAAAAATTAGTTTTATAAGATACCCAAACTAATGTACAATGTCAAATATCTAATTAAATTAGAGTACCTATATACTTAATTGGATCAATACGGAAGCAACCATAGTGAGATTTCTTGGCATCCGTCCATACTCCCATTAAATTGATCATCCTCTCATCAAAATTTTTCCTGTGAATGTTGGCAATGTTATTTGGATCAACAAAACAATACATGCTTTTGTTATCTGTGCCAATCAAACCATTTACAAACGCCTATATATATTGTCAAAATAATTATAGCATTAATATGTGGGTTAATATATACTTAATAAACCTAGAAAAACAAAACCTAAATTTGAGTACTTACCTTATGTATAGCACAATGCTATCAGTAGAAATTCGCTGCATATAGCAAAAATCTCTGATGTCACTCTTAGAAATGACCAAATCATGTGCATACTCCTAGATTCGTTCTGACGACGAAACCACCAATCAAGCTCCATCATATGCACTAATGTGTGCTGGCAAAAGACAGGACACAGAGGTAGGTTTTGAACTGACTGTAATTGATTTTTTTCTTTTAGCAGCTGCTTTATTCATTATTTCCTACAAATTAGCATTAACAAGTATATACATGATTAAATATATATAACCAAAAAAATTATTACTTATACATATATATATTTATAAACAGAAAAAAATATTTATAAACTAACATACATACCTCTACTTTTGAAGGTACAATAATAAAATGTTTAGGCCACGCGGAAAAATGCTTTTTTCAGCTTGGCCTACATCTAGGAGATCAAACAATGGTATCGGTGACGAGGCGAATAAGTCAAACACTTGGTCAATTTTGACTCTAGCATTGTCTGGTTCCAACATAACACCATGACATGTATCTGTGTTGGTTGAAGGCATCAATGTTCTATGTGCCACTATATTATCCACCGTGTATTTCGTAAGATCACATTCAAAGTCCTGAATTTCAAACATGCATTCTATAAGGTTGCATCAAATAAAATTTATAAAACATGCATGTTATTTTATAGTACCTCCGATGGATGTATCAGAGGTGAAAGATTAGCAAGTGGAGCAGCTGGTACATAAGTGGGTGGGGTCCCTAGATTGGTAACATGGGCCATAACATATGCACTGTCATGATCATGTGATATCCGAGTGCGAGAATGAGCATGAAAAGCTTCACCGATTGAAAAATGTACATGAGTTAAAGTATCAGGCTTCATAATGCATCCAATTGCTAAATCATAAAGCTTATCCAAGTGTCCAGTCTCATGAATGATGCTTGCAAGCCCAACAACAAATGATTGTAGCTAATTGACTTTATTCATGATCTCGGAGATAATATTTGCTTTCGAACTACTCTCCTACAGTGTACAGAAATAGTTTGTAATTGTGTAGCTTTTGCCCTTCTCCTGAACTCGACCTCTATACTCATCAGTCCCCAATGCTCATATAAACACATCATTGGGGGGAGAAACTTCATTCTACAAATTTTGCATGTTACGTATGTTAGATATTTTTATAGATATAGACACATATATATATACAAAGATTTATATATAAATATGTTAAAACTCATAATATTTTTGCTTACATCTTCTATTTTGAGGTTTGTACACTTTCCATCTTTTTCCATTCATGCCTATATTCATAATTAATCACGAACGATGGAATCAATGGTGCTTTTTTCTCTTGCTGTAAAATTAAAAATAAAATATATTATATTACAACAATCTTAAACCCTAAGTCAATATATTATATTACGACAACCATAAACCCTAAACCAATATATTATAGTATGCAAAAGTAATTAAGGTAAGAAGTACATATCATTTTGTTTTTAAATCTCGAATAACCCAAGACACCAATTCAAATGGGGATATTTATTTCCTTTCTTCTTATCTTTTGCTTCTCACTTTTCTCCATGAACTCTTCATTTTTCCTTAGCAGCACAAACTCATCCTATACCTTAGGGATAATGAAAGTGTAGTTGGCAGTGGATGCCGATACATATAAGGTGTTGTCAAGTACAGCTTCACTTACTTCTAGTATAAAGTATGCTTAAATCTCTGCCACTTACCCCTTTAGTCTTTTAGGGTTATTTTCCAAAAAGAGTTATCTTCCTCCTAGTATCATTGCACACGATTAATTACAAACTTTTATGAGGAAAAAATATATAATTAATTAAAGATAACGCTAAAAAAAAGTAGAAACTTGTTATTACATGTATTGTGGCCCACAGGTTATCCCCCAACCCTTCAGGAACAGTTTTTTAGCTGGGCATGGTAATCAGAAGCATGTTCTAGGCTATGGAACCCTCCAAATTAGACATTTTAACCACATTTTGGTTCATACAGACCCCAACTTCATTGTACTCCAAATCCACCTCTCTCCGATCTACCTTTTTTCTAAAAGATTCCATCATGGTAGATCCTCTAACTAACCATTTGGGAATGGAAATAGTAGGTTCGGCCTCATCATTTGATGATAACTGTAACATCCCGTTTCGAGAAAAATAATAAAATTTTCAAGTTTGACCAGTTTGACTTTTAGTGGGCTCGGAGTTGACTTTTTGTGTGAGCGTGCTATGGTTTTGACCGGGGTACCGTTGTGTAGAGCTAGTCGATACGAGTTCGTAGACTAGCAGCACGCTCGATTCGGAGTTAAGACCGAGAAGTTATAGTTAAATTTGTGTGAGTGGCAATTTGGTAATTTGGTTGAGACTGGACTTAAAAGGACGAAAATGCCCCTGTCTGCATCCTTAAATTTTGGCCAAGTCTGGAAATTTCCAGACCTTACCCGCGTCACTTCCGCCACCCCCGCGCCTCCTTTCTTCCGCCGGTAACGGCCGTTTCCGCCACCGGATCGGACCGGCTCCAACACGAAACTTGAAGCCGGCAACCTCCTCTTCCTTTCCCCACCGGTGGTTCGCCGTGAAACCACCTGGATCGCCGGAAATCGCAACAAAACCGAGAGCTCGTGAACAGTTTGAACAGTCGCGACACCACCTTTGGCCGGCCATATCTCATTGTTCCGGTGGAGTTAAGGAGAGTTCTTGGTACCGTTGGAAAGCTGGTGCGACGATCTACTTTTTGGTACCAAGTTTGATGCAGGAAACCGCCAGAGCATGCCGGAAAACCGCCGCAAAGTCTCGGAAAAACCACCCCGAGGCAGTCACCTTTCCGGCTAGATCTGCTCCTATCGCCGGCGAGTGGCACAACACAGCCACCACCATCGGACTCAGAACACGCCGGCGACCAGATCTGCACTTTCCCGAGCTCCGACGACCACCACACGCGCCCCACGCGCCCCCCACGCGCCGCCGTGACCGAGCCTCACGCGCCGCCGCCGTTTTGCTCCACCGCCGGCGAGTGGTTGCTCACCTCCCGTCCCACCGCGTTCCTAGGGTCGTGGGCAAGCTTGCCGTACCTTCGATTGAGCTAATTTTGGTTGGATTCGAAAACGCCTAATCCCGGCTCCTCCCGTCCCAACGCGTTCCGAGGGTCGTGGGCAAGCTTGCTATCCAGTCAATTTGACCCAATTTTGGTCGGATTTGGAAACGCCCAATTCTGGTTGAGGTCCGATCTTCCGGGATCGATTCCGATCAATTGCTACAACGAATCTTGAAATTGAAGGTAGTTTCTCGTTCCTTGCATCTTCAATTTCGTTTCGGTATAAAGTTTGTTGAAATCAGACTTGAAAAGGAAAAATCCATTGAATTTAGGGATTTTTGCCGATTAAGGGCATTTTTGTAATTTTCGAAAATATTGGGATATTTTCGTAATTACTGAAAATGTTGGGCAATCTTAGTATTTAGTGTTTTAATCTTGTATTTGGAGGCTTAGAGGATTCTACGAGCCTTTGGTTAATTTTTCGGTTTTTTTTTAAAAGTTATTTTCGGTAAATTTTTTTAGGTGCTCGTACGCGATCGAGGGTTGGACCGGAGATCCAGCAAGAGCACGCTTTAGACCTGTGAGTGCAATTATTTTCTAAATCATTTGGGAATATATGCTATATTTGATTTCATTTCTATTAATTTATTTTGATTGAATTTTCTTGTGCGTTTAAATTAAGATTATTAATATGTTTTATGATGATTTAAATATTTGCATGGGTTGATTTTATGATTTGATAGATTTCATATTTATTGGAATATTTATGAAATTTGTGTTTTAATTGGTTGTTTAGCGAATTTGAAATGTTTTGGAGATTTTACGATATTGTGGAAATTTGGTGATTTTAAAGAAAAATTGTGACTTTGTGAAATTTAAGAAAATTTTGGGGCAAATTTTTAATATTCGATATAATTGTTGCTTTTCATAAATTCTGTTAAATAGAAGATTTTGGAAAATTGTTTAAAATTAAAAGGATTTGCAAAATGGTTTTAAAAATAAAGGATTTGAAAAATTGATGATATCATGGATGATTTTATAAATGATTTTGAGGAGTACCACACTGTATCGAGATGTACCGAGTTATATGAGTTCTATGCGCGCTATTATTATTATTATTATTATTATATATGCCATCCTCTGCTGCGGACACGTGTCGAGAGAGAGATGATGAGGATCCTGCCATGACGGATTTGGGACGCCGATTCGTTGTGATGACTGAGCCCCCCTCCCCCGCCTGTGACGCCGTCAGGACGCTGAGGGTCACACGGCACGATATATGCTGTGGTACCGGTTGGTTTTATGATGGTTCTGATTCATTGCGGATTTTATACCGGATTTGGTTTTATATTGATTGCTGATTTATACTGGTTGGGTTTTATAATTGTTGTTTGCTGAGTTTATACCGATTTGGTTTTATATTGGTTGGTTTCTGATTTTAAATTGATGGTTTGATTTTATGGATTGTGGCCTATGGCCTTTGGTTTCAGATTTTGACCCATTTGCTTGATCGTTTATGAAATTGTGTTTGACCATCAATTAATTATTATGGATTTCATTTACGTTTTTAGTGTTTGGTACGTGATTTCGATAATTGTTTTAAATTACGTTTTCGCCCCTAAACCGTTTTTATTGATTTAATGATTTGGGGTAAACCGAGGGTTTTGCGAAATGATTTTCAAAACGGGGAACCTTTCAACTGAGTGACGTGAGGTTTGAGTGTAAAGGTTTTAACGGCTGAAATTGTATTTTGTAGTTATCTAGGAGCACTCACGGAGATATTTATATCTCACGTTTTGTTATTTTTACTTCGTTCCCTAGGTCCTAGTTGCGGGTTTCCGTGGACTACCATCGGCATCGCATTCGCACTCAACTTTCGCTGTTACTTCTACTTATGTATAAATCATGTTTCCTTTATTCTGTATCATTGATGGATCTGTATCATTTATATTTTGTCTATCACTTTTAGTGGCTCTGTCATTTCCACCTACTTCATACATTGTTTCTTATTTATTCATTATGACTCGTTAATTTATTGTGGTGCTTATTTTATCTACTTTCGTTCAAATCTTATTTACTATTCGTCCCATTATTGTTTATTTGTTTATTTGATTATTACCCCTTTCGGAGGAGGATTCTGTCGGTTGCCCCGAGGGGTTCTGGTGGAATCTTCCTCAGGCGGGGCCTCTCCGGGAAATCCGGAGGGATTTCCGGGGCGGATCCTGTCAATAACTCACCAAATAAGGAAAATTCTTTCTCTAATGGGTCCATAAATCTGAAGAAAATTTAAAAACATAATTTAGCAATAGCAAAAATAAAAATACTACAGTCATAAACAATAGGATTTCCAAAAATTACACAGCATATTTTCTTTCAATTATGATAAAAAAGAGTCATTTATCACGCATCCAACACACATATCATATGCTTCATAAAACAAATGTGAATTTAATGTCTTTTATGATTAATATGTCAATGGTCAATTTAAAAAAAGTTACCTATTATTTAAATAATTATCAAATCGTCACCAAAGCATCGTGAATAATTTAAATATTTATTAATGCCCAATATGTTTAAATATCGTCGCATTTAAATAGAATTAGTTATAAATATATAAGCATATATAACAACAAAATGAACATATTTAATTTTAAAACGTGCTTTTACTTGTTTTAGAAGATAAACCGATACACGGAAAATCCTAAGCAACCCAAAGCACGACAACTGTACGGCAACCCAAAGCACAACAAATACCAGATGAAATCTACAAATTTGACAAATATTGTTCAAAATGGGCACCCATATGAACCCAAAAATTATACAACATAAATTACACACCCATTAAACCTTTAATTTTCACACCCAAAGAAACCAACATATTCAAACCCATGGCACAATAACCATTGAAACCGAACATCAAATACAAGCACAACGGCGATATTAAACCTTTCATTCTTACATCCAAAGAAACCAAACATATTCAAACCCACGACACAATAATCATTGAACCCGAACATCAAATACAAGCATCCATGGAATATAAACATACATTTTGGCACACCCATGAAACTTAAACTTAAACATATATACATTTTGCCATAACCAAACATAAAAAACACAAAGATGCTTTAAAACATGAAAAGCAATGTACAATACACTTACCCAAAATTTAGTGTTTATTGTTCCTTGTCCAGATCACAAATGGAAGTTGAAACAACGAATAGGAAATAAAGCGGGAAGTGAAAATGAAGAAGAAAGTGAACATAATAACAAAAGCGTCTTCAAAATACAACGCTTCACATGAAAAGCATCGCAAAATGGTGATGCTTAATGTGAAAAAGCATCAATAAACGACGACGATTCACTATGAAGAATCAAAATTTTCAACACTTTTTGAGTGAGCATCGTAATTTCGCTACACTTCTTGGATAGAAGCATCGCAAATTTGCATGCTTCTTTGTAATTCGTCATCGTTTTGTGAGCCTCTGCAGATGCATGTGATGGCACATAACGATGATGTTTTGCATGCATAATGACATTTGGATATGTTGTTTGCATGCATGGCGCCATTTGGCAATGCTTCTGTCAAGCAAACTTTGACACAATTTCTGAACGATTGAGTAATATAAACCAAAAATCTAAGACAGGAACATTAATTAAGCCATAATAAAACAATATGCATGTATAAACCAAAAACCTAAGATAGCTAATATATTAATTAAAAATCAAACAATTAATTAATTAATTGTTTATCCAAACCCCTTCACAATGGTTACAAGTGTAAACTTCCTCCCAATCTTCATCATTATGGATATTCTCCTTCACCATAGAAAATTAGAAACAATGGGGGCAATAACCACTGCAGTATCTATCTCGACATATTGATCTTCATTATCTTCAAATACAACCAATTTTGGTGGACTTGAAACAACGAACCAACCATAATCAAGTTGATCTTTAGCATAAAACACTTGTCGTGCTTGGGAAGCCATTATGAATGGGTCTGATTTGTGTCCCATTTTATTAAAATTGACACATGTAAATTCCAAATCATCAGTTTTTACACCGCTACAGTCAACCCAACCTCACTTGAATATAAGAAGTTTGGAAAAAACTATGGTTGACATCCCAAATTTATTTTACTACCCAGTAGTAGGTCATGTAAGCTAATATAGGATTATTGTCTTTTGCACTGGCATAATGCATCGTTTGAGTAACTACTTTAACACCACAATTTTGTTTGACACACTTACTGTCCCTTTCAGTAGTGTGGAATCGAACCCCCTTAATCTTATATCCTTCATATATAATTACTATCCATAATGGGCCTTGTGCTGTCCACCTTAATGAATTGGAACATCTTATCATTTGGTTCACTTCGCATGATATTGATTTGATAAGTTACAAATAAAATATACATTTTATTACTTAATAAATATCAAACATGAGATGCATATAGATTATTATTTTTTTGACAAAATACATATAGATAGTTGATTGTATAAGCATATCTTATCACGTAACCAATACATAAATGTTCGGTTATGTTCGTCTTGAAACCACTCTGCCTTTTTCCTTGTATTTTTCTTATATGAATTTAAAGCTTCCAAATGAGCCCTAAAGCATAGATTTATGTACCCATATTAATAAGATATACAAATTAAAACAATTAATACAACTTAACAATGTTTTCAAATAGGTGTAGCTCATGTACGGTTCCACTTCAGGAGTATCAAGAAGTACACAACTATTGTCTTGCTCCCATAGTTGTTGATCAATTGATTTTTTCCTTTCCACCTTAGACAGGGCACCAACTTCTTCATTCTTATTAAATTTTTGATACCTTCCAATAGGGTTTTCAATTACCTCTAACTCTCTTTGATATTCACTACAAAACTCAATTGGTTCTTCAACATCCTTTTGGGCGACTTATGCTTTGGATATAACTTTTTAGTATTTTCATGTATCTCTCAAATGGGTACATCCACCTAAAATTTATTGGTCCACATAGTCTAACTTTTCTGATCAAATGCATATTTAAATAAACAATCAAATCAAAAAATTAGGGTGGGAAAAATTTCTCTAGCAAGCACAATGCTGTTGCAATGCCATTTTGTATGTCATACAACTTAATAATATCGATGTAATTTTTAGTAATGGCATTAAAGAAAAAACAAAGTCTTGCAATTGCATGTCTCGCATTTGAAGGTAGGATTGAGCAAATTACAAGAGGCAATAGTTGTTGCGTCACAACGTGGCAATCATGAGATTTCATTCCAACCAACTTCAGATCATCCATGGAACCAGATTTCTAAAATTTGAAAAGTAACCATCTGGAACCTTCAATCTGCCAAACTTTGACAAAACTAAATTGTTTATGTTTTTGACATTGTATAACAAGCAAGGGTATAAAGGTTCATTTTTCTTGCAACCATAAAGGCTAATTATGTTTATAATTCCATCATTTTTTAATCTTTCTGAGCGTTAATTCCATCATTTGTTTACCAGGAATATTAAGTAACGTACCAACAATGTCCTCACATACATTTTTTTTCAATATGCAAGACATTTAAGTTGTGCCAAACATATAGAGATCTCCAGACTGCAGCTCAAACAATATTGATTGCTTTTTCCAACAATTATCAAAACCACGTGTTTTTTTACTTGTATTCATCTTGGCAAAATTGATTGTATTAAACTTAGTTAATATTTTCCCTCCGATCAATGGTATTGGCTCCAAACTCTTGAAACTCATTAAAGGTCTTATTTTGTAAAGATGATTTGGGGGAAAAAATCGTCCATGCCCAATATAGCTCATTTTTTAACCATGTTTCAGTCATTTACCAAAGGTCTTTTCACTATAGACTAGACAAGCATAATATCCCGTCACTGCATGACTGGACAAATTGCCATAAGTAGGATAATTATTTATTGTCTATAGCTAGACTGCCCTTAAAGTGAACTCCTCTTGAAGTAAACATCAAAGGCTCAATACCTTTATCCCATAATTTTTTCAAGTCATCAATTAACGACTCCAAATATACATCAATCTTTGGGCCAGGTTGTTTCGATCCAGATATGAAAAGCACTTACATCATACATTTTTGCTTCATACACAACCAATGGGGAAGATTGCACACAACTGTGATCATAGGCCAACAATTGTACTTACTACTCTGCAAACTATGTGGATTTATTCCATTAGCTGAAATCCTAAGTCTCAAATTCATGTATTTTTCTATGAAATCTACCCATAAATGATTAACTAGCTTCCAGACTAGAGAATCCGATGGGTGTTGCATTTTGCCAACTTGAACTATTTTCTCTGTTACATGCCATGTCAAATTCTTTGTTGTTTTTTTATTGTGAAACATTGTTCTAAAATGTGGTACATGTGGAAAGTACCATAAAACTTTAGTTGGAATTATATTAAAAGTTCCATCTTGATTTTTTTCCACCTAGACGATCCACATTTGGGACATACAATATGCTTCGCATACTGTTTTCACAATGTTTAGGACTTGGATGTATATTATGATACTCCATGCCCAAAACACTCAGTCTTTTTAACAGTGTACATGGATGTTGACAAAACATTATCAAATGGTTGCATCTCAGACAACCACTTCAAAAGTACATCAAAACTTTTGTCCGAATGTCCACATTTGGCCTTCAAGTTATATAGTTTGACCAAAATTGATAACTTTGTAAATTTAGTACAACTTGAATAGAAACGTTTTATGCATACTCCAACAAGCCATTAAATGCATTAGAATCATTCAATAAGTCTTCCTCATCAAAATTATCAAAGGCATCATTTGTCATTTCTATGTTGTTAAATGCAACATCTTCTTCACTATCAGCACCAATATTTTCATCTTCATTAGATGCGACATCCACATTGTCAAACTGTGAAGATGAACCAACATTGTATTCACAAGATTTACCATGGCAAATCCACCTTTGATTGTTGGAATCAAATCCATTCTAATATATATGACAACTTATGTCCTTAATCGTATGGAATTCCATATTTCATGCACGGACATCGTATGACATTATCATCACCTGCATCCATCGTACTAATACGAAAGATCTTTAGCAAACTGATTTGATCTTCTATCCCATGTTTGCCATGACTTATCCATTTCTCAATCAATATAATAAATATAAAAATCCTACAAGAAGGCCCAATTAAATGCTACACTAGAACATGAAATAATATATATATCAGCAAATTTAATTTATAAATATGTAAACATGCAATAAAAGGTGACATTATATATATATACAAAATCTGTGTTTGTTAACAAATAAATAGTAGTAAATAAAAAATAACAAATATTTTAACTTGCAAGTTATTACATCAATTTGCTCCAAATAACGGTGGAACACGAAGCATCGCTATTGTGGTATAATTATGATTAACTCGCAAGTGCATGAATGAACAAGTAATAAAGTGGTATTCTTAGATAATTACGATATCGATCCCATAGGGAATAATGTCTCCAATTTTAATTATAAATCAAATTGTTAATTAACCTATTAAAAGTAAAGAGATTGTTTGTTGAGTGATTGTTATGTAGCAAAACATTGATTAAAGCAAAGCAATATTAAAAAGTGAACAAAGGCAGCAATAAAAGTAATTCAAAGTTTTATGAAACAAGGATTATGACTTCACCACTATTACTCCTATTTATCCCTAATGCATGATAGATTCATAGGTTAACCCCCCTTTAACCACAAGTGACTAGAAGTTGATTTCTCAATGCATTCTAATCTAGCAAGCACAAGGTATTTAATTATCTCTAATCTAAATACTGCAATTTAAGCTCTAAGACATGCAAACCCTAAGATCTTGCTAAAGTTGTCACTAAAGCATGCAATATTTCTATAAACATGTATTTCATTGCCCATCCATATTATACCCCTTATTTTTAAGCCAAGATAATACTAGATCTATCCACCTTTTTCTAGAAGCATTAAGAACATCAATGAAATATTAACCATGAATATGAATCAACTTAAATATGCATTAAAACTAAAAAGTCATAATAGAGCTACATCATAATCTTCATAGAAAATTAGTTACACATATTCTCAAAACTATCCATCAAATAATTAAGAGAAAACATAAATTAAATATCCAAGATAATAAAGAATCAAAATCAAAAGTTGATGGCTGCTGAATTTTGGTCTCCACTCTTTCTTCTCCTTGCTTCTCCAAACTATGAATCAAGACCACAATATTCAATCCTCCAAGGCTGGCCAAATTTTTTCCTTGATCTTGGCTATGTGTAGCACAATTTCTCTATGTGAGAACCTTTGAAAACTGAATAAAAAACCTGGAAAAACTCTATTGTTTCCGTGAGAATGAAAGCACAACAGCCTTGAGGGCTGTGCGATATGCGGCAGTGGAGTGTAGGGAATTGTGAGGAATGTTTCAAGGTGCATGGTATTTATAGGAGAGGTTTAAGAGAGGTTTAACCCTAGAGTCCTTCTCTAAACCTAGATAATATAGGAGATAACATATTTACATAATCTCAAACTCCTATATTTTCTCTATATGGCCAACCATCCTAGGGTATTGTGGTTTTTGGAATCTCACATTCACACTAGAATTAGGAAATATTTCATATCCCTTTAGGAATCCAATTTAACTCTAATTCCAATTCTTTTTCCTAATTATTATTCCAATTAAAATAGGTAGAATAATCTGACCTCCCATATGGTATATGATGTGGCAATAATTGTACACATGGCTGAAGTGTGATGACATGGCAATCCAAGTGATGACATGGCAGTCCAAGCATAGGTGTCATCCTAGTAGGCAAAGACACTTTCCTTTTATGTCTTCAGTGTCCGTCTGCATATTCCAAGAATACTTTGGATGAACAATTGAATTTTGAATTCACTAATTCTAGTTTCAAAAGTTATGTCTGTGTCTTAGATTTCCAGGAAGATCTTATTTGCAGAATTTGGACATCGGGAAGACATTCAAATTCCAATTTCCCTAAGATAGTGTAAATCTTCCCAAACTGTTGACATTGTTGATCTTGTAAATCAAACTGGTACTGATTGGGGAATCCAATTGCAATGAAACTTCACATAATTGAAACCTAGTAAATCAGTAATCATTTTCAATTGGAATCGCACAAAACCTCTTAGTGTAGCTCCAGATACAATTTTCTCAGTAAAGATTGTGCAGAAATACAGTAATTCCAGCTTTTGCATTTCTTTCACTGAAAATAGTAAAATACAATATGTCAGTACTTTCATTAACAAATAATTCTAAACTAACTAAAATTCAATATAAAAAGTGGCATAAAAACAATAACATTTTATGCCTATCAACCAACCGCCCACAACAATGACTGAAAAAAACTTTCAAAGTTATGGATCGAGTATGAACTTTAGATTATGTACCTGATGGATGACATTTACGTATGAAAAGCGTTACATCTGATATGAGCATTTAATGAGATAATTAAATTTGTCACCAAACCTGTAAAAGGCAGTGCTTTTAAAAATAATATATATATATACATGGTGCCTTTCTACAAAAATACGATGCTTTTAAAAAAAAAGGCGTCAGAAATTTAATAAAAGCAATGTTATTTCTCAAAAGCGTTGCCTTTTTTCGAATGCTAACATTACATATAGCGACACAAACGAAGCATTAGAAAAAATACTAAATAGTGACACTTTTTATTAAGAAAGCGTCCTTTTTTTTGTTAACCTTGATACTATTTTGTTATTGCTTATTGAAAGATTATATATTCCAATTAAGTTTGCAATTTAATATGAGCTAATTAGTAAATGTTATTTACACAATGTATTACTTTATTAACCATACATATAAAAATTAAGAATCACACATCGAGATGACACTAGAAAAGAAAATGATAGCCCAATGAAACGATAATGGTAAGTGAGAAGATGATGACAAGTGATAATATAAGGGCGAGTGTAACGACCCAAATTTGCTCACATTGCTGGTTTGTGAATTTGGACTAGGTTGACCAAATGGAGGCTCGATGTTGTCTTTTTAACCAGGCAAGTTTTTACTCAAACCTTATCAAGCTTAGAGGCCATTGCTACGAGTTTGTAGACTATCGGCGTGCCCAAATCAGAGTTGTAAAGTTTCAGTTATGATCAATCAAAGTTGTATTTTAAATTCTGGATCAGTTGAGACTTGAGGCTGACTCAATAACTTATCAGACTTTAACCATTGAGTATTTTTTTACATGAGATGCTATTATTTAATCGGTGTGAGTCCATTTGTGAAACAATTATACAGAAAATGCCAGTTTGAAAACTAAAACATGTAAAATATACCAAAAAATTTATGGAGACACCTGGCACATGCTTGTGCATATTATTAGGACATTATGTATGCATTTCAAGGCATCATATTTGTGATTTTAATGGAACTCATATTTATTTGGAATAAATATGAAATTTTTTGTTATTTTTCATAATTTTGTAGAAAATGGTAATTTCAAAGAAAAGTTGTGGCTTTTGTGGAATTTAAAAAAATTTGGGGCAATTTTTTGATAGTCGAAAGGTTTGAATAATTTCGTGAAATTTTCCAAAATAGAAGATTTTGGAAAGTTGTTGAGTTCACTACGATTTTAAAATAAAGGATTTGAGAAATTGATGAAATCTGATGATGGATGATCTCGGAGATGATTTTGAAAAGTACGACACAGTATTGATATGTTGATTGAGATATGTTTGTTATTATGCATGCTATTATGATATTATGCCATCCTCTGCTGCGGACACATGTCGGGTGAGAGATGATGAGGATCCTGCCATGACGGATTTGGGACGCTGATCCATTGTGATGAGTTATACCCCTTGCCTGTGACGCCATCAGGATGTTAAGGGTCACACGACATGATACTAGAGTGTGGTACTAGTTTTGATATATGATTATTGATTTATGGTTTTAGATTGGTTTTTAAAATTATGGGTTGTAGCCCATCTATTGATTTTACGGGTTATGGGCCATCGGTTTGGTATTTTATGAGATTATGCTCAACAAAATGAATTTAAATGTTTTATGGAATTTATTTACGGTTCTGGTGATTTATTCGCGATTTTAAGTGATTATGTTAAATTATGATTTTTCCCTTAAATCGTGTTATAATGATTTAATGATTTTTGGGAATAAAGCTAAGGGTTTTATGAAATTATTTTCAAATGGGGAACTTTTCAAAGAGTGACGGGAGGTTTTTAGTGTAAGAAATTTTGAGTGTAAGAAAGTTGTGTATCAAAATTTTTCTATGTGAAAACCTTTAGAAACTGAATATAAAACCTAAGAAAAATTATTGTTGTCCTGAGAATGGGGAAAAAAGGAATGAGAGCTGCGCCTGGAGAGGCTTGTGAGAGAACTGCAGCCGTGTGGGCTGTGAGTGTGGTAGTGAATTGTGTATTGTTTCTCAATGTTGCATGGTATTTATAGAAGAGGTTTAGGAGAGGTTTAACCCTAGAATCCCTCTAAAACCTAGAGAATATAGGAGATAATATGTATACATGATCTAAAACTCCCATAATTCCCCTCTATGGTCGGCCATCTCAAGGACAAAAGGGTATTTTGTGTCTCATGTTCACATTAGAATTTATAAAACATTTCATATCTTCTTAATCAAATTTATTTCTAACTCTAATTCCTGTTATTCTAAATAATATTTCAATTAATATAATTAGAATAATCTGACCTCCCATGTGGCATATGATGTGGCAAAATTCATACATATGGCTGGAGTGTGATGACAAGGAAGTCCAATCATCAATGTCATCCTAGTAAGCAAAGATAGTTTCCTTTTATATCACCAGTGACAGTCAGCATATTCCAAGCACAGTTTGGATGATCAAATGAACATTGAATTCTCTGATTCTAGTTGAAAAAGTCAGGTCAATGTCTTATATTTCCAGGAATATCTTGTTTGTACAATTTGGACATCGGGAAGATACTCAAATTCCAATTTCCCTAAGATAGTGTAACTCAAATTCCAATTTCCCTAAGATAGTGTAAATCTGCCGCAACTGATGAAATTGTTGAACTTGTAAATCAAACTTGTACTTATTGGCCCAATCAATAAGTAATTAGGAATGAAACTTTATAGCATTGAAGCCTAGTAATTAGGAATCATTTGCAGCTGGAATCGTATATGTAACACCACACTCTCTCTCCAACCAATATTGTCTCCAATTTAGCCACCGCACTTCAAACGGTATGGAGTTTTTGGTCAGACTTCCCAGGGGGTCACCCATCCTAGGAATGCTCCCACTGGAGCACGCTTAACCACAGAGTTCTTCCAACTCTGAAGCCAAACGCTCTGAAAAGGCCTTGATTTTTAAGAGAGTGCATACTTTACATTTGAACCATTACCACATGACCCCTTCCACACCCGGGCGATGTGGGATTAGACACAGATCTCTGCCAGTAAGGTAGCCTGCCAGTGTCCTTGCACCCGCCCACACTTACTCTAGCTCTAGATCCGGGTCGTCACAATCCACCCCCCTTGGGGCCCAGCGTCCTCGCTGGCACATTTCCGGCCGGGTACAGGCTCTGATACCATTTGTAACACCACACTCTCTCTGCAACCAATATTGTCTCCAATTTAGCCACCGCACTTCAGACGGTATGGAGTTTTTGGTCAGACTTTCCAGGGGGTCACCCATCCTAGGAATGCTCCCACTGGAGCACGCTTAACCATAGAGTTCTTCCAACTGTGAAGCCAAACGCTCTGAAAAGGCCTTGGTTGTTAAGAGAGTGCATACTTTACATTTGAACCATTACCACATGACCCCTTCCACACCCGGGCGATGTGGGATTGGACACCGATCTCTGCTAGTAAGGTAGCCTGTCAGTGCCTCGCACCCGCCCACACTTACTCTGGCTATGCCAGTAAGGTAGCCTGCCAGTGCCCTTGCACCCGCCCACACTTACTCTAGCTCTAGATCCGGGTCGTCACAGCATAAAACCTCAAATTGTAGCTCAAGATATGATTTTCTCAGTAAAGGTTGCGTAGAAATACAGAAATTCCAGCTTATGTCTTTCTTTTACTGAAAATAGAAAAATACAGTAATTAAGTACTTTTCATTATCAATTAATTATAAACTAGCTTAAATTTAATATAAAAAGTAGCATAAAAACATTAACATTTTATGCCTATTAGAATGTCTATAGGGTTTGGCCAAATATTATGATATATAAGAGCTCTGGTTTTTATTTTAATTTGAAAATACCAAACTAATAGCTGAAATATATTTTAGTAATTAAAAAAAAGTCAAATAATCAACCAAAAATCACATGATGTAAAACTAGGTTAAATAAAGGAAAAGTAGGGAAACTTTGTAGGAAAAAGGCACAAATATTGGACGAAAAATAGGGTTGGCCAGTTATGGTATCAATTTACCATGCATGGTTGAATTTTTCAGCTATAGGAGTGAATGAAGATTGACTTCATATGACATAAAATAAAGAAAGGATATGCTCCAATTATGCTGATGTGGCAGTCACTCTTTCCATGTTTTGACTCAATAATGATGTGGCAAGATGACTTGGAATAATGTGGCATAAATAACATAAATGGTCATTGTTGCGGTTTAATTTAATAACTCACAAATGCATGAATCAACAAGTAATAAAGTGGTTTTATTTGAGAAAACCAATATCGATCCCACAAGGAATAATGTCTCTAAGATTGAATTTAAATCAATTGTCAATTAAACTAACAAAAGTAAAGAGATTATTTGTTGAGTGATTGTTGTGTAGCAAAACATTAATTAAAATAAAAGCAATATTGAAATTGAAAGCAAGGCAGCAAGCAAATTAATTCAAGGTTTTACGAAACAAGGATTATGACTTCACCACTATTACTCCTATTTATCCCTAATGCATGATAGATTCATAGGTTAACCCCCTTTTAACACAAGTGACTAGAAGTTGATTTCTCAATGCATTCTAATCTAGCAAGCACAAGGTATTTAATTATCTCTAATTTAATACCAAAATTTAAGATCTAAGACATGCAAACCCAATAAGATCTTGTTAAAGTTGTCACTAAAGCATGCAATATTTCTATAAACATGTATTTCATTGCCCATCAATACTATACTCATTTTTTCTAAGCCAATATAATACTAGATCTATCCACCTTTCCATGGAAGCATTAAGAATTATAATGAAATAATGAATATGAATCAAATTAAATATGCATTAAAAACTAAATAGTCAAAATAGGGCTACATCATAATCCTCATAGAAAATTTGTTACACATATTCTCAAAACTATCCATCAAATAATAAGAGAAAACATAGATTAACTATCAAAGATAATAAAGAACAAAGAATCAAAATCAAAAGTTGATGACTGTTGAATTCTGGTGATGCGGAACCCCAAGATTAAAGAATCCGAAACCCCAAACACACAAGAAATATTGAACAATAATTGGAAAACAAGAACCCGCCCTACCAAACCCTTAGATAACTTGTATCTAAAAACGTGGATTAGAAGGCTAGGGAAAGAGAAGAATAATCGCCACAAAGTATTTCTACTTTGATAAGATAATTCAACTCCTAATGCAACAAGAAGAAGAAATTGATTCCTCACCTTGCAAGAACACTCCTGGGAGCAATAGGAAAATTAATTCTCTCAATTGATTAAAAACTCAAATCTCCCTTACAAAAGAATTGATTCCCCTTTATATAAGGACTAGGGTTAGATCAAGAATCAATCTAAACCATTAAATATTAAGAAAATAATCCTAAGGTTGAAAACTAACCCTAAAAACGAAAATAGCAAAAATTACAAAACTGCCATTATTACGACTTTCATCCCTTGGTTGGACAACATGCTTAAATCATCATTAGGCCTCGGAAAAGTGTTCAAATCATTTGGAAACTTGAATCGATCTTCATCCATAATTCTTTTTCACAAGTCCAAGCATTCCCTCTTTGATCTTCTTAACTCGAGAACGCATCACTGGTTTACTAGGTAAGATGATGTCATCATCTTTTGTTTCAATGCTAGAATATGACTCTATGATGCCCTCATCATCTGGTCTCCACTATTTCTTCTCCTTGCTTCAACAAACTATGAATCAAGACCACAAGATTCTATCTTCCAAGGTTGGTTAAATTTTCTCCTTGATCTTGGCTATGTCTAGCACAATTTCTCTATTTGAGAACCTTTGAAAACTGAATAAAAAACCTAGAAAAACTCTATTGTTGCCGTGAGAATGAAAGCACAATAGCCTTAAGGACTGTGTTATGCGGCAATGGAGTGTAGGGAATTTTAGGGAATTATGAGGAATGGTGAGGAATGTTTCAAAGCGCATGGTATTTATGACGCACAGGATCTGGAGCCAGAGTAAGTGTGGGCGGGTGCAGGGCACTGGCATGCTACCTTACTGCCAGAGCCAAGGTAAGTGTGGGCGGGTGCGGGGCACTGGTAGGCTACCTTACTGGCAGAGATCAGTGTCCAATCCCATATCTCCCGGGTGTGGAAAGGTGTCAAACAGTAATGGTTCAAATGTAAAGTGAGCACTCTCTTAACAACCAAGGATTTTCCAGAGCGTTTGGCTTCAGGGTTGGAAAGAACTCTAAAGTTAAGCGTGCTCCAGTAAGAGCATTCCTGGGATGGGTGACCTTTTGGGAAGTCTGATCAAAAGAGACAATATTGGTTGGAGAGAAAGTGTGGTGATACATATTTATCTGAGAGGTTTAACCTTAGACTCCTTTTTTAAACCTAGATAATATAGTAGATAACATATTTACATAATCTTAAACTCTTATATTTTCTCTATATGGCCGGCCATCCTAGGGTATTGTCTTCTTTGGTGTCTCACATTCACACTAGAATGAGGAAATATTCCATATCCCTTTAGGAATCCAATTTAACTTGAATTCCAATTCCTTTTCCTAATTATTATTCCAATTAATATAATTAGAATAATTTGACCTCCTAAGTGGCATATTATTGGCAATAATTGTACACATGTCTGGAGTGTGATGATGTGGCAGTCCATCCATAGGTGTCATCCTAGTAGGCAAAGACACTTTCCTTTTATATCTTCAATGTCCGTCAGCATATTCCAAGAACACTTTGGATGACCAAATGAACTTCTAATTCACTAATTCTGGTTGCAAAAGTTAGTTTTGTGGCTTAGCTTTCCAGTAAAATCTTGTTTGCACAATTTGGACATCCGGAAAATACTCAAATTTTAATTTCACCAATATAGTGTAAATCTACCACAACTGTTGAAAATGTTGATCTTGTAAATCAAACTGGTATTGATTGGCGAATCCAATTGCAATGAAACTTCACATAATTGAAGCCTAGTGAATCAAGAATCATTTTCAATTAGAATCGTACAAAACCTCAAGTGTAGATCTATCCACCTTTTCATGGAAGCATTAAGAAGTACAATGAAATATTAACCATAAATATGAATCAAACTCAAATATGTATTAAACACTAAATAGTCATAATAGGGCTACATCATAATCCTTATAGAGAGTTAGTTACACATGTTCTCAAAAATATCCATCAAATATTTGAGAGAAAACATAGATTAAATAACATGAAAAAAAGAGTAAAGAATCAAATCCAAAGGTTAATGGCTGCTGAATTTGATCTCCAATCCTTTTCCTCTTTGCTTCTCCAAACTATGCTTCAAGAACACAAGATTGAATCCTCCAAAAGCTGGCCGAATTTCCCTTTGATCTAGACTTTGTGTAGAAAAATTCCTCTATGGGAGAACCCTTGAAAAACTTAAACAAAAACCTAGAAATTCTACTTTGTTGCCATGAGAATGATAAAAAGAATACAGCCGTGAGGGTTGTGGTGTGCAGTGGTGAATTGTGAGGAATTGTTCTTTGTGTTACAAGGTGCATGGTATTTATAAGAGAGGTTCAACCCTAGATAAACCCTAGAGTCCTTCTCTAAACCTAGATAATATAGTAGATAACATATTTACATAATCTCAAACTTCAATATTTTCTCTATATGGCTGGCCATCAACGGTTAATATGGTCCTTGGTGTCTCACATCACACTAGGATTAGGAAACATTCTATATTCCCGTAGGATAATCTGATTCCCATATGGCATATGATGTGACAATAATTCTAATTCTAATTCCTTTTCCTAATTATTATTTTAACTAATATAATTAACTCTAATTCATTCTCACAGCCATGTCTCACATCAATTTAACTCTAATTTTAAATCATTTTCCTAATTATTATTCTAATTAATATAATTATAATAATTTGACCTCCCATGTGGCATATGATGTGACAATAATTGTACACATGGCTGGAGTGTGATGACATGGCAGTCCAATCATAGGTATCATCCTAGCAAGCAAAGATACTTTCCTTTTATATCTTCAGTGTCCATCAGAATATTCCAAACACACTTTGGATTAACAAATGATCTCATAATTCACTTATTATGGATGAAAATGTTAGGCATATGTCTTAGCTTTCTAATAATATCTTGGTTGCACAATTTGGACATCAGGAAGACACTCAATTTCTAATTTCGCCAAGATAGTGTAAATCTGCCACAATTATTGAAAATGTTGATTTTGTAAATCAAACTGGTACTGATTGGCCAATCCAATTGCACTGAAAATTTACAACATTGAATCCTAGTGAATTAAAAGTCATTTTCAACTAGAATTGCACAAAACCTCAAAGTGTAGCTTTAGATATGATTTTCTCAGTAAAGATTGCACAGAAATACAGTAATTCCAGCTTTTGTCTTTCTTTTACTGAAAATAAAAAATACAGTGATTCAGTATTTTTCATTAACAAATAATTCTAAACAAGCTAAACTTCAATATAAAAAGTGGCATAAAAATAGTAACATTTTATGCCTATCAGTCATTGATGATGTGGAAACCCTAGTCTTGAATGCTTAGATGTCATCTTAGTTGGCAAAATTACTTTCCTTTCAAATCTCCAATGATTCTGACACCAATAAGATGTTCAATTTCCAATTTTTCCACAAGATAGAAAATTTGTTGCAACTTAAAACTTCTTCAATTTTATAGAACAAACTGTATCTTTTTGAAAATTCAATTGACATGAAATTTTCTAGAAATAATCCTTGACGAGTTAAGACATTTATGCAACTGAATTCACTCAAAAATTCATCTTGTAGCTCTAGATACACTCAACACTGTACTGGTTGCTCAGAATTTCAGCTTGTTCTAAATAAGTTAAGGTTTCACACTTGCCACCTCTTATAGTATTCTTGACGCTTGATCACAATTTGATCTTCTCCCTAATATTTTAAGCTCATTTCCAATTTTATCCACATAAAAGCTAATATTTGTAACTTGGTCCCTCAACTATGTCAAAATTACCAAAATATCTCTATTTTGTGTTTTCACAAAACATTCATTTTTACCTACAATAAAGAAAATAATAGAAATTATGCATTTTTTTTAACAAAATAAGCAAAATCTAACAAATGATAAGCTAAAAAGATAGCATAAATGATGTAAAATTTATGCTTATCAACTACTCACAAACTAAGCATTTGCTAGTCCCTTAGCAAATAGAGATTATAAAATTGCTTATGAACTTCATATACTTAACACAATTGAACGCTCTCCATTAATCTAACTAATGCATCATCTTGCGTCAATAGGTCTTTATTGGCTTGTAATGTAAAGGCCAAAGGGTATTAGGTAGAAGAAAGAAAATGATAAGTTAAATATATAATAAGAAAGAAAGTTTATACCAATTTTCAATGAATACAAAACTAATATTGGTTTGTTTCCTTCCTATACAATAATTATTTTATACTTTCCTTCGTTTAAACATTACAAAACTCTGTACTTTCTATTCAAATCTTTTGTTTTAGTTTTTTGCTTTTATTTCTTTTGTTGTTTTCTTCTATTTCATAATTTTCCCACGCACAAACTATTTTACTTTATACATATTTATACTTAAAGAATACAAATGATGGCTATTTGTATCGAATGACCACCCACAAACTAATTTGTAACAACTTCCACCACTTTCATGCTGTTAAATTCATATTCATATAAATCAATTTGAGCTTTCTTTATAACATATAAAGGTAGGTAAAATGTATTCATTTAGGCTTTAAGGGTAAGTAAATTTGGTTTCCATGAAAAACAAAGATCATAATGCATCCTAATGCATTTTATAGGCTTAAATAAGTAATATGATAACATTAGGCACAAGGTAGGTTTGAAAGGCTCAAACTCAATTCAAAGATGGCCTATATCACTTTCTTGGTAATGCATCAACCTAGGATTTTGCCTCGAGTTTTGTCATGCAAGTTCTAGAGTTCAATGAAATTTATGCACTCTAATTTATGTAAATCTTCTCTAATGCAATGTAAATCATGCAAACGTTGATAAATGTGCTCAAAATGTTTTGAAGAAATAACACATGAATATATTTTAAGTATTTAAGCATACAAAAATACATCAACTAAGAATCAATGCATTTTCTATCATATTTATCATCATAAGCTAATCATATTAACTAAAAAGGAATGAAAGCAACAAAAGCAACTTAAAAATTATCACCTAACATACTTATTTTTGGATTTTTTATTTTTGAAAACAAAGCAATTAAAACAAAGAAAAACTAACTAATATGCAATAAACTAAACACAAAAATGAAATGTTAAAGAAGAAACTTCAAAATATTGAAGTACCCACCCCTTAAATTTAGAATGAACATTGTCCTAAATGTTTACAAATAATAGGGCAATATGCAAAAATAAGATAAAAGAGAGGAAACTCTCCTGATTTGGGTCAAACCCATGAGGCATAGGAGGTAGCTTGCTTCACAAACAATCTTTAATTCTTCTTTGCACAATCTCTTTCTCTAAAACTGTGAGCCCTCTTTGAATAAATCTTAAAATTTCTTCCTCAACCTGCAACAAAACATAACTAAGAGCATCAAATAAACACAATAGTATAAATATAAATAAAAATAAATTAATAATGAAAATAAAATTTGGTTGCCTCCCAACAATTGCTTCTTTAAAGTCAATACTTGGCTTCTTTTTATCTTCAATATGACTATTAAAGGACTAGGTTGGTTTCTTGCAATATACCTTCACAGTATGGCCTCAATCTTTGCCCATTCACTATGAACCTTCCATGGCCTGGTTTTGTTATTTTAGTGGCTCCACTTGGAACAATTTGCATGATCTCAAAAGGTCCATTCCATCTTAACTTTAGCTTGCCTAGGAATTACCTCAACCTTGAATTGTAAAGAAACAATATTTGTCCAACATGAAATTTCTTTTCATTAATCCTCCTATCATGTCACATCTTTGTCTTCTCCTTGTATATCTTTGCATTCTCAAATGCATCCATCATAAACTCTTCAAGCTTGATATGCGTAGATCACATATATTTTTGCAAGTATACAAATCGCATTAATTAATAAAGTGGTCTTTCTAAGAAAGAAGGATGTCGAATCCATAGGGACTAGTTTCTAAGTACTATAATTCCTAATTCTATATATTATATTTATACAACCAAATTGAAATTTGCAAGAATATAAAAATCATGAAAATAAAATTACATGGAAATTGAAAGAGAATAATGAAAATAATTTTTATATCAATAAAAAGTGTAACAAGTATGTAACAATATAAAGATCAAAACAAAAACTACAAAAAATTCTCATTTTATGTCGCCAATGTTGAGAGGATGATGGTGGTGAAGTCCAAGCCAAAGCTAGGTGGGTAATAACACTAAGGTTGTGTCACTCAAACTTGACTTACCTCCTTGGCACTCCTAAAATCCTTGTGCCATGTATGATCAAAGATTAAAGAGAATGAAAGTGTGATGGAGATGGTGGTGGATGTAAGGGATGGCTATAAGTGTTTAGGAGTGGGATGCTTGGTGACGTGCGGCTAGGGTTTAGTGTTGGCTATGGTGGTTGGCTTTGGGGCTTCAATGGAGAATGAATGGTAGCTATTTTGGAAAAGAAATAATGGAGGATTAGAGAAGATGTAGGTGGCATGAGATGGAGTATAGAGAGGGGAAAACGAAGGCTATTGCCCCTAGGGCAAAACTTGTTAACCTAGGCTTAATGATGTATATATAAAACTAGGGTTTAGCAAGGTGAGTTAGGATCATAGGTTGCTTGGTTGGTTAATATGGAAGGTTAAAATAAGAAAATTGTGGGACAAAAGGGAAAAATAAAGGGAAAATTTTTGGATGGCTGAATTTTGCATGAATTTTCCATGGATGACTAATTCTTGATATGAGAGAGATATTTGACTTTGAGTGAAGTCCATATATCTTATAGATTCATTTGAGACCAAATAAGGTAAGAATAATCTCCAATTAATGAGAAAGTAAATAATTAATTATAATAAATCTCTTATTTTCTCATTTGATTTGTTGACCAATAGTCAATGTAGACTTGATTAATTGATGTGGCATTTGATTGGCCATCATTTTTCTCAAAGCTTAAATGGCAATCCAAATAGATAAAGCAAACTTCACTTATTTATCAACAATTCACGTTAGCCAGATTCAAACAACCTTTTGGATAACCTATTGAGCTTGAAATCCATCCCTTCTACTTGTAAATATTAGGTATATGTCTTAGCTTTCCAAGCATATATTGTAACATCCTAAAATTTAATTAAGGATTAGCAAGGTAATTAGAGTTAATTATGTTTAATAATATATTTAATTACCCTAATGCTAGTATAAGAAAAATAATTATTAGTAAAATAATTATTTAAATAATTTTAAAATTAATCTAAAAGGAATATAAAAAAAAATTTAGAATTAAAATTTTTGAATTTGTATATTTAAAAATTAGCATAAAAAGAAAAAAATAAAAATAAAAGGAAAGTGAAATTAAAAATGAGAAAAGAAAAGAAAATAAAAAAATAAAAAAATGACCATTTTGCCCTTATAGTTAAATAATTATGTGTTATTGAATGAAGGGCAAAATGGGAATTTTGGGGCAAAAATTGAATTAAAGCCTCAGCCTTCTTCCTCACGCGCAGGACCTAGTTTCTTCTCCATTTTCGGTGCCGACCAAAGTTTTTGCGAAAAAAATTTCAATATCTTCAAATCTCTTCCAAACTTAGCTTAAAAATAGGTTACCCACAAGTTTTAGGGCCTTTTAAACACTTTGGTAAGGTTTGTTTTAACCGAAAACCACCTTAAGCTTGAGTTTTTGGATATTTAGCCGAATTTCCTTCTCACCGGATTTTGAGAGATTCCGGCCACCTCTCGCCGGAATATTTGTACCAAAAGCTTCATTTTTCACTCCTTTACAAAACCCAAGTGTTGGAATTAAAGATTAGTGAGCTAGGTTAAAGATTTGACAAAAAGGATACAAAGGGAATTTTTGGATTTCTGGAGAAAGTGTGAAATTTTGGCTCCAATTGAAGGTAAATCATGTTTCTTATGCTTAATTACATTGTATAATGATAAGCATTGTAGTATAGAGTTGGAGAATGGAAATTTAGGGAAATTTGTGAGTGTTTGGAATGTGTTTTGATGAAATTATGATGATAGATTAGGAATTGTGATTGTAGTTAATGTAATAAATTATAATTAAGAGATATAAAGGAATTGTGAAGGTTGATTTTATATTTGGTTGAGAGATAGTAATTTTAATTAGAAGATTTAAGTGGTTGATGATATAAATTTAGTTGGAAAAATTAATTGTGATGAAAATTAAGAATAAAAATTTAGTTATTAACCTCAAAATCATTTGAGTAAAAATATAATTAATAAACCTATATTATTAGGGGAAAAGTTGCATAATTGTGAAAATAGGTAATAAAAATGAGGTTTTATTTTATATTACGGTAATGAAGTATTTGGTAATATTATGTTATTGTATTACTAGAGGAATGAACTAATCCGGTCGAAAGACAAGGAGCGACCAACCGTGGATAGACGTCAACACGGCGTATCTGTGAGTGTGAACACATATATATATATATATTTATATATATGTAAATGCATGAATATATACATATATTTTATGGTTTTGGAAATATATTCAAAGATTATATTATTAAGAAATATATTTTGCGATTAAATAATCTTTACAAGTATATATATATTTATAGATATATATATATATATATATATTACTTTGTTATTTCCATTGGAATAAATACATACATATTTATACATGTGTTTAAAAGTATTTATGAATGTGATTATTTTGTGTGAATTCATAAATGCATGGCACCTATGTGGTGACTACTTGGGCGATGAGTATGCCGCCGAGTAGGGTGTAACAAGGTTGGTGACTACTTGGGTGATGATTATGCCGCCGGGTAGGGAGGTTTGACATTGGATACACTTGGGCGATGGTTCATGCCGCCAAGAGATTGGGCGATGGGTTATACCGCCAGATTATTTATACTTGAGCGATGGTTTATGCCGCCAAGTGATTGGGCGATGGTTTATGCCGCCATATTATTTATGCTTGTGCGATGGGTTATGCCGCCAAGCTGAGATTATGAATTGCATATATGTGTGAATATATGAAGGGACAATGATTTTCACAGAAATGGTTATTACCCGCTCGGTATATGATGATTTGTTCACATATATGTCTGTGGCTTTTCACTGGGGATTTAATGGTTACCCGCCTGGTATATATATGATGTGTTCGTATATATATGTTCTGATGCGGAACCCCAAGATTAAAGAATCCGAAACCCCAAACACACAAGAAATATTGAACAATAATTGGAAAACAAGAACCCGCCCTACCAAACCCTTAGATAACTTGTATCTAAAAACGTGGATTAGAAGGCTAGGGAAAGAGAAGAATAATCGCCACAAAGTATTTCTACTTTGATAAGATAATTCAACTCCTAATGCAACAAGAAGAAGAAATTGATTCCTCACCTTGCAAGAACACTCCTGGGAGCAATAGGAAAATTAATTCTCTCAATTGATTAAAAACTCAAATCTCTCTTACAAAAGAATTGATCCCCCTTTATATAAGGACTAGGGTTAGATCAAGAATCAATCTAAACCATAAAGTAATTAGGAAACTAATCCTAAGAAAATTAGGAAAGTAATCCTAAGGAAATTAGGAAGGTAATCCTAAGGCTAAAAACTAACCCTAAATAAAAATAATCCGAAAATAGAAATAATTACAAAACTGCCATTATAATCCGAAAATAGCAAAATTACGAAATTGCCATTCTAAGTTGTTTATTTTTAAAATGATGCCGTTTCGTCTCCGCAACTCTCGAGCATCATTACGACTTTCATCCCTTGCTTGGACAACATGCTTAAATCATCATTAGGCCTCGGAAAAGTGTTCAAATCATTTGGAAACTTGAATCGATCTTCATCCATAATTCTTTTCACAAGTCCAAGCATTCCCTCTTTGATCTTCTTAACTCGAGAACGCATCACTGGTTTACTAGGTAAGATGATGTCATCATCTTTTGTTCCAATGCTAGAATATGACTCTATGATGCCCGCATCATTCCCTTCCTCTTCAAAAAGATTCGTCCTCGAATCTGAATCCTTATCGAAAGCAAAAATATCATAAACATTGAAAATAGCGGACTCATTGTACTCCCCCTGAAGGGCAATTTTGTATGCGTTGTCATTGACTTTTTTAAGCACTTGAAACGGTTTATCTCCTCTAGCATCGAACTTTGATTTCCTAAGGTTAGGAAACCTTTTCTTCCTTAAATATACCCAATCCCAATCTCCTGGATTGAATATCCTCCACGTGTCATCACATAAAAAAGGGACTCAAAAATTCCTCATCGTTATCATATTTAATAGTTCTAGGCACGCCATGCAATTTTGATTTCACATCAAAGTCCTGCAATAAAGAGATAAAAACACTAGGAAAATTGGGGTTAAGGTTAGTTTCACAAAGCAAAACTTCTCGAAACTTCACTAATAATATTGCTTTCTTGCCTAAGAATGCACTATTGACTTCTCTCTCTTTTGCATTAAAACTATTTTTCTTTTCACTCTTCTCACTTTTTTCTATTGCACTTTCCTCTTTATTTTTCTTATTAGTGCAATCACTCACCATTGGGCCTTTATTTATATTATTTTCACTTTTGGCCTCTTTACACTCAATTTTTTTATTTGTTGCACTTCCCAAATCCCCATATGAACTTTTGGATAATTTCAATTGTTCAAAATACACCTCCATTGGAGATAAAGGTGCAAGTTTGACTCTCTTTTCATTATGCTCATGTCTCCAAGCTCTTGGTTCCTCCCTCCTTGGACGTCTCCTCATGGACTGATTTGAGACTTCATCATCTTCGAAACTTGATGGCTCTATATATCTAGTTCGCGACCCATCTTCCTTTGGGTTATTTGTGGCGGTCAAAAAGACTTCACTTACCTTATCATTTAGCTTATCCATCTTCTTGGTCAACCTCCGAAATTCTCCTTTGAAGGCTTTGTAAAAAAGCTTCATGTCCGATGTCATCTCCTTTTCGAGCTCTTCCTCATAATGAGTTTCTTTTCTTTTTCTTCTTGACATCTTAGTTTCTACAAGACAAGGTTAGTAAAACGAAAATCCTTACTTCTCTCCCTCACGTGTTTCACTCTTTTTAATGGTAACTAAGCTCGTGTTTCACACAATTTTGGCTTTTTACCCTCAATGTGCTCACCACTCAAGCCTTTTACCACTCACAATCTCTAGAATCAAGNTTGCATTAGGAGTTGAATTATCTTATCAAAGTAGAAATACTTTGTGGCGATTATTCTTCTCTTTCCCTAGCCTTCTAATCCACGTTTTTAGATACAAGTTATCTAAGGGTTTGGTAGGGCGGGTTCTTGTTTTCCAATTATTGTTCAATATTTTTTTTGTGTTTGGGGTTTCGGATTCTTTAATCTTGGGGTTCCGCATCAATTACACTAAGCTACAATAGTGCAATTCATCAATATGGAAGGTTAAAGTATAGGTCAAAGCTATTTTGAAATGTTAAAATATGGAATCAGTATAAAATATATTTTGTAATTCAACTGCACTTAGTGTTGTACTTATCTACCTACGTATCCATTTCAGAATCAAGTTGATCATAGTTCTTTTAAAATTTTATTAAATGTATCAATATTGTGTACAAAACTAATCTATATAATTGTTAAGAGTCATAAATCCCTAATTTGATAATTGTAAATCGAGTTAGAAGCCACTTAAAAGTAAGAAAACTTTTAATAAGCACCTTTGGAAAAATTATTTATAAATATAATATATTTAGAATATGAGCTTAATTTAAAAAGAAATAAGGCATCTAGAATTTCTTTCCAAGAAAATGAATAATTGGTAGTACGCTCAATAGTACAATTCTTTGCTCAAGCATTGCATATTATTAATCTTCATCATTGGGATAATATGTTGTGACTCCACTTATGTGGTCGGCCTATTTGAGACAGAGCTGCTTCAGGTTCCTTGGAAGTATCAGGCCCCTTGGTCTAGATGTTTGAAGTATGTGCGCACAATTCATTTTAGAATTTTTCTTATTTTTCATGAGGGGAATTATGTAGTAGATATTCTTTCTAAGTATCCGCTGAGGATAATCTTTGGTGGTATTTTCTTCCCGACTTTTGTGTTTCTACTCATAGGGATGATATTATGGGTTGTCGGGCTTTTAGGTTTCGTTAATGTTTATATAAGTGGATTATGGGTTTTATTTGTTTAAACAACTTGACACTCTTTTTCCTAAGAATTGTTTTGTCTTCAAGGATTTTAATTTTGTCAGGTTTCAATAAAGCTAGGCAGTTGTAGGTTGTTGGTTTTAACCTACGTGTTTTATTTTATTGTAAACTGACAGGACCCATCCCACTAGGGTCCTGCCTGCGTGACCTAATGTTGCCACTAAGCCACAAGCAGTCGATAAAATCCGTTACACTACTATTCCANTTCTTAACTCGAGAACGCATCACTGGTTTACTAGATAAGATGATGTCATCATCTTTTGTTTCAATGCTAGAATATGACTCTATGATGCCTGCATCATTCCCTTCCTCTTCAAAAAGATTCGTCCTCGAATCTGAATCCTTATCGAAAGCAAAAATATCATAAACATTGAAAATAGCGGACTCATTGTACTCCCCCTGAAGGGCAATTTTGTATGCGTTGTCATTGACTTTTTCAAGCACTTGAAACGGTTTATCTCCTCTAGCATCGAACTTTGATTTCCTAAGGTTAGGAAACCTTTTCTTCCTTAAATATACCCAATCCCAATATGGCGTGCAGGTACATGTAAATAATTTGGGGAATGTTGTAATTATAGACAAAACTCTGCCGAAATTTCTATTAAAATTTCTGGCATTTAAGAGTTTGGGTTGTGGATTTATTAATTATTGTGTTGTTGACTGCTTAGGGACTTAATCAGGGTGATTAAGTCCTGCAGGCAGGACTTGGGTAGTGCGGGTCCTGTCATATATCATGTGCGTGGGTCCAACACCAGAAAGGCAATCAATACTCAATTTTCCCATCATTGTACAAATATGTCACAACTGCACATTTTCTCAATTCTAAAGAACAAACAACACTGATTAATCCAATTGCCATGAACGTTTTCAAAGATGATTCTTGAGGAGTTAAGAAATTTTTGCAACTAGATTCACTCAAAAATTTATCTTGCTTAAAACAGTATTCATTGTGAAAATTCAACATGCTCCAAATAAGAAAAGATTCATACTTGCCGCCACTTCTATTAATCTTGTCCCTAAATCTCAATTTGATCATCTCCCCGGTAATTTTAATTACATTTCCATGTTTCTCCATATAAAATTCAACATTCGCTCTATCTTAAGGGGAAGATGGCATGCTTTGTTATAGACAAATTTTTGTATGGTGAAATACCAAGATGTGTTTTGAATGCATTCCTATATGCCCAAAGTGCATCATCTAACTTTAAACTCCAATCTTTCCTTGAAGTATTTACCATCTTCCCTTAGATTTTTTTGATTTTCTGTTAGAAAGTTCAACTTGTCTACTAGTTTATGATGGTAAAGAGTAACAATTGTATGTCTAACACCATATCTAGCAAGTTAATTCTCAAATTTCTTAGTACAAAAATATGTGCCTCTACCACTAATGATAGCTCGGGGTGTACCAAATCTAGTGAAAAATGTTTTTCTTTAAAAACTGTAATATAACCCTTGTATCATTAGCATGGTATGTACAAGCTTCAACCCAGTTAGATACATAATAAGCACAAGTATAAACTTGTTACCCAAAGATGGTGGGAAAGGCCCCATGATATCAATCCCCCAAACATCAAAAAGTTCAACCTCAAAGATATGTTTCAAGGGCATTTCGTTCCTGATTGAGATATTTCCAATTCTTTGGCACCTATCACAATGTTCAACAAAAGAATTAAACATAGATGGTCACTACAACACAAAGGGGTCATAAAAGACGTCCCTTAATTACATATCAACATTGGTGTTTCAAGAATTAAACATAGATGGACACATGCCATGATTTTCCTACATACACATTTGTTTGCTTGGAACTGATGTTAATGATTAAGCATATACACGACGGTTAGTCAAAGAAATCAGCGTTTATGTTCTGTTGTCCTTGTGGTAGACACGTGGCAGGATCAAAGCAACTAATTGATGATTTTACTATTTGAACTGTTGTGAAATAGCCATTGTAATTTTTTCTTATATATATGCATCAACCATATACGTTGGTTTAAGAGGAACATACATTGTTGTTGAGAGGTTATAAATGTCGGTTCAACCAAGGAACCAACGTTTATGTGGTGATCTAGCAACTTGGATGATACGTGTCATGATCTGCCTACATACATGTCGGTTTGCTTGGAACTGACATTAATGATTGAGCATATACACAATGGTTAGTCAAATAAACTGACGTTAATGATTGAGCATATACACGGCGGTTAGTCAAAGAAACTGACGTTTATGTTTTGTTGTCCACGTGGGTAGACACGTGGCAGGATCAAAGCAACTAATTGATGATTTTACTATTTGAATTGTTGTAAAATAGCCATTCCAATTTTTGCTTATATATATGCATCTTCTTCCCCATAAGATTAAATTAAGATCAAATTCTCCCCATTCATAAAAAAAAGGATCAAATTCTCTCATAATCTCCTTCAAATTGCTTTGGTGGTGATTGAAGATATTCAAATTGCTTTGGTGTTGATTATAAATATTCAAATTTCTTCATTCAAAACTCTCCATCAATTTGTTGATTTAGAAGTTGATTGTCGGCAAATATTTTGCCATCTAGGTAAGTAATTTTAAAAAATTAATAACATTAAGTATTTACTTAATTACAATATCATTTAAATTAATTATTTATATATTTTTATGCTTTTCTTTTCTGAATTTAGGAAATTTATTAATTATTAGATTATTTTTTATTTAAATTCCTCATTCGAATATATGTTGTGTTTTTTTATTTAAATTATTTTGTTCGTTTAAATAATTGATTGTGTTAAATAATTGTTTTTTTTTTCAATATTGTAGTTCAAATAGATAAAATAGCCAAATCATGGATAACGATGGATATGAAAAGCAATGCATTTCAGAAGGGTTTTGAAAAAAAATTAGAATTCAGTGAGAAAAGTGCAAATAATTATGATAAAATTCAATCTCCTTGCATGGAATATGGGAATTTATTTTTTGCACTATTCAAGAAGTCAAATGACATGTATATTTTAAAGGGTTTGAAACGAATTACCGTAAGTAAATTTTGCATGGAGAAGAGTTGGAAGGTTATCATGGAGATTATTCAAGAGTTAGTGGAATTATTCACAGTAATAACACTGAAAGTCAAGATATGGACATAAATACGGATGATGAAGATGTGGTGGGTACTAATAATGATATAGTGAATGATGCTTGTGACAATTTTGTGGATAATCCAAATGAATTTAAGATCTTGTTGGAGGATGAAGAAACACCTTTGTAACTAGGTTGTACAAAATTTACCAAACTATCTAGTTTGGTAAAGTTGTACAATTTGAAATTGGAATATGGTCTTCTAGACAAAACTTTAATTGAATTATTAAAGTTGTTGTGGAAAATGCTATTGAGCGATAATGTTTTACCAGATTCTATGTAGAACGTGAAAAAGACAATGACAACATTGGGCATGGATTACGAGAAGATACATTGTTGTCGCAACAATTGCATCCTTTATAGAAAAAATTATGCAGTGCAAAAAAGTTATCCTAAATATGGAGTATCGAGGTCGAAGGAAACTGATAATGGAAGTAAACATGTCAATGTCCTTGATAAAGTCATATAGTATTTTCTACCCATTATGCCGTTCAAAAGGAAGTTCCAAAGTGTTGAGATAGATAAAAGTTTTCCTTGGCATGCAAACGAACAGAAGGTTGAAGTTGGCAAGTTAAGTCCTCCCCTCGATTTACCATCCTGGAAGCTAGTTGATCAATTGTGGCCTAATTTTGGTATTCAATATCGAAACATAAGACTTGGGATTGCTGCTGATCGAATTAACCCACATAAACATATGAGTTTCCAATATAGTTGTTGGCTCGTGCTTATAGTTACATATAATCTTCCAACATGGTTCTGTATGAAGCGCAAGTTTATAATGTTGACATTGCTAATTTCTGAACCAAAGCAACTTGAAAGTGATATAGATGTTTATATGCATCCAATGATCACAGATCTAAAGCAGTTGTGGGGTGAAGGGGTCAAAGCTTGGGATGCATATAATCTGATTTTTTTCACATTGCAGGTAGTATTATTGGAGACTATAAATGACTTCCCAACTTATAGTAATATGTTTGGTCATGCCACTAAGGGATATTTTGTTTGTCGTATTTGCAATGAGAACACTTATTCTCATAGGAGGTTTCTTCCGAGTGATCTTGGCACATTACTTAATATTACTAGAATGCCTTTAATGGATTTCATGAGTTTCGTCCAACTCCTTTACCTATGATGGAGGAAAAAATACTTAGAAATCTTTACTCCAAGTCATTTGATAGTGGTATTAAGAGAAAAAAAGCTACTGGTTGTCGAGATTGCTGGAAAAAGAAGTCTATCTTTTTTGAGCTTGAATATTGGAAGTAATTATATGTGAGACATAACTTAGATGTCATGCATATTGGAAAAAATGTATGTGAGAGCATTTGGCACATTGCTTAACATTACTAGAAAAACAAAAGATGGACTTAATGTTTGATTGGATTTGGTCAAAATGGGTATAAAAAGTGATATGGCTCCTGTTGTTGTAGACAAAATGACTTATCTACCAATTTCGTGCTACACATTGTCTAAGGAAGAGAAGAATTTTTTTTGCAAATGTTTGGCAAATTTAAAGGTCCCAAATAGCTACTCTTCAAAACGAATATTGTGTCAATGAATGATTTGAAGTTGAAAGGTATGAATCTCATGATTTACATACATTCATGCAACAATCGAGGCCCATTGCAATAAGATCAGTCCTACAAAAAAAATCAAAAATGTGATCATGAAATTTTGTCTTTTTTTTTCAATGATATATGTAAAAAAGAAATTGATGTTTTGAATTTGGATAGTATTCAAACAGATCTTGTGCAGATGTTGTGTTCATCTAGCTGTGCAATTGATTCGAGAAATGCAATTGTGTGGACCAATTTACTTTTGGTGGATATATCTTTTTGAGAGATATATGAAAGTGTTGAAGGGGTATGTTCGAAATCATTATTGCCCAAAAGGTTGCATTACTGAGAACTACATCGCAAAAGAAGCAATATAATTTTGTAGTGAGTATCAAAAAGTCTTACCTGCAATCGAAAACTCGCCTAGCCGTCATAAGCAACAATGTGTGAAAGAAGACACTGGTGATCTTTTGAAGAGTGGGACTAGAATCAGTATTACCCATGTACTATGGGAGCACTTACATCTCCATGTACTTTCAAATAGATCTGAAGTACAACCTTACTTCGAGTAAGTTTTATTCTTTTATTGAATATTTATTTAAAGTTACACTTTATTATAATTGTTTAATCCCTTGTGTATGGCTATTTGACCTAACTTTGATTTGTTTTAGGAAGTATATGGAAAGTTTGAGGTGTGATATTCATAACAAAACAAAAAAAGCAAAATTGTAGTTTATTTATATGGTTCTGGAATCAAGTAATTTTGATATATATTGGCGGAGGTTTATGAATTCCAACTCTTTGTTACATACATAATTGATGCATGAATTAATATTATGAATTCATTTATGCAAATTCAGAAGAAGTTGAGTGAACCGAATAACAATGTATCACAAACATTAAGGTGGATAGCATTGGGGTCACGTTTTAAAGTAATGAAATATTCAGACTATGACATCAAGACGATTCGATACCATACTATTGAAAGAGACAATAAGCAGGTTACACAGAATACTTGCGTAAGCTTGGTGGCTCAGATGATGCAGTATGCAAATGCAAAAGATGACAGCCCAACATTCAGTGATATGGCATTTTATGGTGTAGTGGTAGAAATATGAGATGTTGATTACATTATATTTTGAATCTTGGGTTTCAAATGCGATTGGGTTGAAAGCAAGCATAGTGTTAACAAGGATGATTTGGGTTTCACATGTGTCAATCTTCAACAAACTTGGTTACTAATCTGGTCCATTTATTTTGGCTTTCCAAGCAAAATAGGTTTTTTATGTTGAGGATCCTTGTGATTCACAATGGTCAGTGATTTTAGGCACTCCTCATTATATGCAAAACAACTTTTTTGAAGAAGATGCACTCGGAGACACTACTATGATTCACACTCCATTTCTTCATAATGAAGATTACCCGTGGATGATGAGGATTGTGAGCAAGTTTGTGTTCGTAATGATGATTATACATGAATGCAAATTAAAAATAAAGAATAATGAACTTGTGTTTCATTTTTTTGATAAATATATTATTAGTTAATTTTTGTTTGAAAGATAATTTGTTAATTGTGAATAATGTTATTATTAGTTAAAAAGTAATTTTCGTATGAAAGATAAATTTTTTAGTTGTATAAATTATATTATTGTTTGAAACAAATATATTATTAGTAAAAATATAAATTTTGTTCGAAAGATAATTTTTAATTAATTGTATAAATAAAACTATTATTTGAAATAAATGTAAAATTACTTAATAAGTAATTTATGTTTGAAAGATTATTTTTATTGTATAAATAATAAAATTATTTATTAATTAATAATAAATATAATATAAATATTATTTATTTTATAATATAAAATATTTTTAAACAACATTAAAATTATAAAAAAATGTATGTAAATAGTTTTTAAAATGTAAATTGAATAAATAATAAATATAATATGATTTATTTTGTTCGTATTTAAAAAAATTAATGTTAAAAAAGTGAGAAAGACAAATTTAATGTTACAAATTTATTGTTAAAAATTTAGTATTAAAACGATGTGTTTAACTTAAACGTCGGTTCTACATGGGAATCGACGTATAAGATATGGCATATCTTGTGTATAAACGTCGAGCCTAAGCATGACCCATTGTTTTTGCTGCAAATGGCATCGTTTCGAACGCGTGTTTTTGGAGGTTTGGGCCCCTCTTCCTTCATTTCTTCTCCACTTTTCCACACAAAACCCTTCTTTGCTACAAAAACCTGAACCAAAATTGCTGCAAACTGATTTGGGTTTGGTCGCCTTGCTCGATTTGTTGTCATTATTTTCCATATCTCTGCCAAAAACATTAATGTAAGTATTCAACAAACTTTTTATGTCATTTTTGTATTTTTCTGTTTTTGTTTTGCCAAAAAGTGGGATTTTAGTGGGTTTATTTGATCGGTTTTTGCTCAGTAATAGAGTTTTTGGGTTTGTTTCAACTTGATTTGTGGGTTTTTTCTCAGTAATGATTTGCATGTTGATAGGTGTTGAGATTTAACACAGGAATGAGCTTTTTTGGGAAAATTTTTGCTTGGCGAGATTGGGTTCGTGTTCTAATGGGGTTTTTGTTGAATAATGTTGAATATATGATGGGCAATGTTTTAGGCAAACCGGTGAATGGATTTATACCCCTGAATAGATTTAACTCGTGAATGGGTGTCAATAATGTTAAATATATGTAGGTGTGCTTGTTGTTTTGGTGATGGTTTTGTGGGTTCTGAAGAATTTTGAATATGGCACGAATTGTTTTGGTGATGGTATTGTTGCCGTATATATAGTTTTGTCATTTATTATTTGATTTTAAACTTCAAACCTAATATGAGAACTACGGATATGTATATATGCCATAATTTTGCCCAAATTGTTAGTATATTTAATTTGAGTTAAACGTTTTTGTGAAATTGAGCTAAATCGATATTAAGTTATTAATTTAAGTTAAATTGATATATTATAAGTATATTTTAAATTGAAATTAAATTTAATTTAAAGTAAAATTGATGTTAAATTAGTGTATTTTAATTATGTCAAAATTGTTATAAGTATATTTTATATTATTTTTGTTATTTGTGAAATAGTTAATTGGTTGTATTTTATATTAGTGCTCATTTGACACTTGTTTTCATGGATCAGTTTGAGGGTATGCTTGGTTTTTTTATTTTGCCAACACCAAAGCTAAAGAGGAGTTCAAACAGTTAATAAATAATTACGTTAATTAATTGCCTTCAAATTTATTTTACATTGAACTTTAGTGTTTAGATTTGTTTTTAATTATTTTTTTAATTTATAAAATGATATATATATAAGAGCTTGGAAATTATGGAATGAGCCAAATGTACAGAAGTCAAGGAATAAAACATTGGTTTGGCGAGGCAAAAAGGTAAAATTTACTTAATGGTTTATTTCATTTTTGTTAATGTTAAAAATTGTATATATTAATATTTTAACTTAATTTTTTTGTAGGCACCATTGTAACCAACATATTATGAGTGTGCATATTATATATGCATAATGATGAGAGAAATTTTAAGCATCAATTCATACACGCCACAGTCTCATATACATTCTACTGTAAGTATACTTTAATTATCATTTGAAATTTTCATATAATTATATGTTTAAAATATATATTTACTAATAATGCATTAATTTTTTTGTTTAATTTGTATATACAGTTTAAAAATTATGTTTGGGTAAAAGACTTTGTAGATGAGTTTAGGGAGGAATAGGCTACATAGTTCCTTGAAGGCTTTTCTAATCCTTCAATATTGTTATATGTATATGACTAGATAAATAAGTAAATATTTTTTGTTGGTTTATTAGTAATGTATACTATTTTTGTTAGGATTCCTACTTTAATTAGTATTGTTGTTTGTATAACTTAATCAACGTAACAATGGTTGTTTATATGTTTTTATTTATTTATTTAACGGTGATCATTTTTTTAATTGAAAATATATTTTAAATTAAATTAAATTAAATTTTAGTGAAAATTATTAAATATAAAAACCGTATGTTTTTAATCTGCCCAATTAAATCCAATTTGCAAAAAAAAAAATATAAATTTAAAAATGATGGTTCAATACACAGAACCGTCGTATATACTCAAAATCCACATGGCAATAAGTACCACGTGGCTACACTAAAACGACGACTGCCATGTGGACAACCTGCCACATCATCACTTTAAATGATAGATCGAAGGAGAAACTGTCTTTTAGACTTGTGCCACATGGCATTCAGCGTCATCAAACAAGTTTAAATATGATGGTTTCGTCGTTTAAAAGCATTAGTTACAAACCATTGTTTATGTTGGAGACTTTATACAACACCGGATTAGACAACAGTTCAAGTTCGTCATTTTAAAGGTTTAAAAAGCCAGTTTCTACCTAACTTTTTTGACCCTTAATTTTAGTGGTGTGTTAATAAGAACCAAATTGAAGTATCCTAGCTATGGTCTTTTCAGTTCCAAAATATTCTCCATACTAACTATAGTGATATATCACTCTCTAAAGTGGGTGTTCTTCTCTATTAACAAATTGCCTACTGATTCCATCAACACATCGCCTAAAAATATAATGTTCATCCCAAAAATAATACCTAATCTCTTTAAGGAATTTATTTTGCTCATAAGGCTTATTAAAATACAAAGGCATGATATTAGTCACAAAAAAATTTACAACATCTACATACCATGGCTCTCTCGAAGTACTCTCAACTCTAATCACTTTTTTATTAAGGCAACATTCTTCAAATTCACTCTCATCATTTTCCTTAACTAATTCTAACCTAGACAAGTGATTGACTGCTAGGTTCTCAACTGCTTTTTTATCTAAAATTTCCATATCAAACTCTTGAAGTAAAACAACCCACCTAATCAATCTAGGTTTTGCATCTTTCTTGGCCTTGAGATACTTAATGCCAGTATTGTCAGTGAACACAATATTCTTAGAACCCAAACAAATATGCTCAAAACTTATCAAAAGCAAAGATAATAGCAAGCATTTATTTTTTAGTAGTAGCATAATCAAGTTGAGCATGATTCAAAGTCTTAGAAGCATAATAAACGATTTGCAATTTCTTATATTTTCTTTGTCCCAAAACAAACCCTATAGCATGATCACTAGCATCATACATAATTTCAAAAGGTAAATCCCACCAAGAGCACAATAACAGGAGCAAAAGTCAATTTTTTTTTCAAAAGTTTAAAAGCATGCATGCATTTATCGTCAAAAATAAAGGGAACATCTTTATTTTACAAATTGCATAGATGTTTAAAATTTTTAGAGAAGTCCTGAATAAATCTTCTGCAAAACCCAGCATGACCAAAGAAACATCTAATTTCTACCACCAAGGTTGGTGGAGGTAGTTTCTCTATTTTAGCTTTATCAACTTCAATTCACTTAGCATAAACTTTATGACCCAAGACTATGCCATATTTTACCATAAAATGACATTTTCCCCAATTTAAAACAAGATTGGTTTCCTCACACCTATGAAGTACCTTTGAAAATTATTTAAACCTGAAGTAAAAGAATCACCAAACACACCAAAATCATCCATGAAAATTTTACTAATATCTTCTTCCAAGTTAGAAAATTACATCATACATCTTTGAAAAGTGACAGGTACATTGCACAAGTCAAAAGGCATCTCCTTTAAGAAAAGTAAAAGTTATCTTCTTTTGATCCTCAAGGGCAATAGCAATTTGGTTGTACTCACTAGAGCCATCTAGAAGCACTAACATTCCTTTTTTGCTAACCTCTCTAACATTTGGTCAATGAAAGGTAAAGAAAAATTATCTTTTCTTGTGGATTTTTTTAGCTTCCTAAAGTCTATAAAAACTCTCCAACCTATGAGCAATCTCATTAAATCAATTAATTTTTCTCATTTTCTTTCACAATCATCCTCCTATCTTATGCACAACTAGGACTAGACTCACCCATTCACTATCTGAAATAGGATAGCTGATATGTGCATCTAAAAGCTTCAAAACCTCCCCTCCGACTATTTTCTTCAAATTAGAGTTTAGCCTTTTTTTTGGTTCTATTGTTTGCTTATGGTTGTCTTTCATAAGTATTTTGTGCATACAAATAGAAAGGCTAATTCATTTAATGTCAGTTATGGTCCATCCTAAAGCAGATTTTTGCTCTCTTAGCACTTTCAAAAGATGGGCTTCTTGGTCTTCATTGAGGAATGCATAAATGATCACCAGAAGGGTATCATTGTCTCCTAAGAAAGCATATTTAAGATGACTGGGTATAGGTTTCAATTCTAACTCAGGTGGTTGCTCACTAGAAGGTACTTTCTTTGGTCCACTCTCATCTAATGGCTCATATCTCTTCACAAAATTCACTTCCTCATGTTTGGTTTATATATTAGAATCACTCTATTGTTTTTCATTTTCCCAAATAGAATTAAAAGAAGACAAACCTAAAGGATCAGTATAAGCATTCATAGCACCTCATTCAGTATCTCATCACGAACATCAACAAAATAACAAAATGTAGCATTATTAATATAAGAACCCTTTACAATCCTTGGAATATTAAATCTTACCCCCTCATTGAGTACTCTAAGGTTAACTTTCCTTTTTGTACATCAATGAGAGCACAACCAATTGCAAGAAAAGGTCTCCCAAGAATGAGTGGAATGCTATCATCTTCTTCCATATCTAGCACCACAAAGTCCGTAAGGAATATAAGTGTTCACTTTTATCCATACATCCTCAAGTATTCCCTTTGGTCTTCTAATGCTTCTATCTGCAATTTGGAGAGACATAGTTATAGGCTTGATGTCTCCAATTCCAAGATTCTTAGAAACACGTAAAGGAATCAAATTTATGCTTGCATCTAAGTCATGTAATGCCATAAAATCATAAAATTATATTTTACACAGTATGACAAAACTACGAGGACCTTTCAATTTAGGTGGAACTAGTACTACTCTCTTTAGTGAAAGTTACAATCTCATAATTTTTCTATCCTTTCTTATTGGATAATATTTCCTTCATGAGCTTAAAATTATTAGGCATTTGTCCCTAACATCAATGAAGGGAATATTAAAATGCAATTGATTAAAAACATCAATATTTTTTTTAAAATTGATTATCTAATTAAGCATTTATAAATCTAGAAGGAAAAGGTGGAGAAGGCTTAGTCATGAATATTGTGGCTTTCTTCTTCTTTGGAGTATGTTGCATTACTTGTTTTTTCTTTGATGAGCACTTGGCCTCTCTTGCATATGGTGGAATATATTTAAGAATTTGAGGCTTCATGGCTTCATCTTGTTTTTGTTGTCATGACTCGTACTTGTCTAGAAATTGATTAGTTCAATTTGACTTTTGACATAGTTTGATTTGTGTTGGAATGATGTATTATGACTATAGATCTACTATTTGAGAATAACAACACCATGGTGGGTGAGTTGACACAAGTAGCACAAAAACACAAGTCATGTAATCGGATTGATACTCTGTATTCAAAGGTTGGAAAATTTATTGCAGGACAAAGACAGTCAAAGAGGATAAAGCAAACGTATGGAGAATCCTGGTTTGGGGTAAACTAATGGTGGTACATATACTTTTGTTGATATTTTATGGTTCATATGTAGTTGGATGTTTTTGGTGGTTAAATGTGGTACTTTCTGGTCCATATGTGGTTGGATGTTATTTATGATTTGTATTACTGGTGGTTATCGATGGTACTGAACGAACACTCTTTGGTATGTGGTTGGGTGTTATATTACGATGAAATACTAATAAGAGTTAATTTATTTGTTTTTATATACCTTGATATTTAAGAAAAAAGAAAAAAAAAGTCATATTAAATTAATAGTTGATATTAAATGGAATCTTTGGTGAAGAATTATGGTGAATACCTGATATAAACAATTGAGATGACTATTAACACACCTTTTATATCTTTTTCATTCATATGCTTGCACATATGGTTAGTTAAACCACCCACTTCTTAAGTCCCACCTATTTTTAGAAAGTAAAAAAATTATATAGAGGTTGATAAGAACATTAAAACAAAATATCAATATGAATGACTAACTAGCACTAAAACCAGATTTATTATCAGACAACTCAATGTCTGTACCTTGTAAAGTTGAGGAAAATAAAGAAATAAATTGTCTTCTCNTAGAAGGGGGGGGGGGGGGGGGGGGGGACAGAGGAAATGAAACTATAATCATGCTTTTTCCAGTATTTTTTTTTCCTAATTTTATAGGCACCTAGAAAGGGAGAAATTATTCTATAAACTAATGGTACCAGTTGACCTAGTACACCTCCTAATAATTTAATGCCACTTGTAAAAACTTTGCCACACATTTTAATTTACAAAAAACCATTTTATTTGCTTTTCTAATTTTAATACCATTTTAATTCACTAAAACACCCTTATTTTTCTATCTTCTTCTTTTGAATGTTAGATCTACTTTTTTTTTTTTTGGAAACTCATATAACTAGCAGCCATTGCCGCAAAAGAATCACCGGCAGTGACTGCTGGCTTTTGTTTCTTTTCTTTTTTTGAAAATTTCTTCAATTTTTTCAACGTAATATATGAAAGATATCTCTAAGAGGTTTTCATGCAAAGTAAATTGACAATGAAAGAAAGAGAATGAAAAAGAGAGAGAAGCAGTAGCAAAGGTGTAAAAGAAATTAATGGAAGTTGGTTGAGAATATTGGAAGTGTGAGAATTTCACATTCAGATCATTGAGTTGTCTCAATTTTTTAGGAAATCAACATTTAACGCCAAAAGAAAATACTAAAATGAAATGAAAGTCTTATGTGAAGCTATATAACAATTAGCAGCCATTGATGCCAAAGAATCGCTGGCAGTGGCTACTAGGTGTAGTTCACAGAATCAACACCATCACCATAAAATCAGAACTTGGTTCATAAACATTTTCTTTGTATAATCTAAAACTTGCAAGTTCTATAGCTTCCACAAACAAAGACAAAAAAAAAAAAAAAAAAAAAAAAAAAAAAAAAAAAAAAAAAAAAAAGAGGTTAACATAATTTTTTTTCCAAAATTGTTTATCTTTTCAAAAAAAAAATAAAGCACTTTGAAATGCTCAACTATCATTTTTAAATTATATGGCCAGTGTTAATATATGGCATTAACTATGGGGAAATTTTAATACATGGCATTAAAGTATTGAAATGGTACCAGCTCAGGTGGTACCATGGTTTAACAGAAGATTTTCTCTTGGAAAAAAGGAATGTTATGGCTCGTAACAACCTCAAAGTTAGGTAATGCTTTGTCATATTTAAGACACATTAAACATTCATTTATTCATGCCTTGAAAATCCTGGGGTACATATTGCAGCATCTATTGCAGTTGAAAAGTATCAAGTGCATGTTAAAGTACCTTTTGATGCGCCTGAAATCCCTTACAATATTAATGGATTGTTGCATATGAAACACATCAGAGACGCACATCAGCACCTATTTATGTGCCTAAGCACTGTGGGCAAGATCAAAAAGATAAAAATTCAAAATTCAAAATAATATGCTTCATTAAGAGGCCAACTTAAAAGTTTGTAGTGGTGCATACCTGATATGAACAGGGTTTCCAAAAATTAATAAAATTCAAAATAATCATACTCTCATAAACTCAACCGTAATTGAATAAAAATTTAAAGAGAAGTACCTATAAATACAATATGTTTATGAAAATATAATATGCATCCCATACTCAGATAACCAAACGATAATTAAATAATAATAAAACAATATATATATGTGAAGTACTCGGAAATAAAAGCTTATATACACCGTGTGAGGTACTTGGAAACCACTATTATCCATTTGAAATGGGCATATAGGGTATCATTACGTGGTTGGGTATGAAAAATAGTTGGGAGACTAGGGCCACTATCTATTCTATCTTGACTTCCATTCTACATGAATTCTATATTTAGAAAGTCTATTGTTTATGAAGATTCAATCCGAAACTCATTAAAGAAGCAACAATATTGTATATGTCAACCTTTTTGGCACATGTTCACATTGTGTGACTAGTCATTTTGAATAGACCGCATCAACTTTCTTTTGACTCTTTTGTTCTTTTAGAAATTCCTCTTTCAGTTTTGACTACCAACAGATACTTTATAACATGTATATAGCCTTTTCTATTATCCCATACCTAATTTTGTTTGGTCATGCACTGTGACCAATTCTTCCAGGCGACTAATAAGCCAAATTATGTCTTAGGTTGCCTCCATATATCCGTGTTTCATATTTGATCCATACAAACATACTTTGCTATTATAGAAAATTAAGGCGGCATAATGAATGGAGGTTGCTGCTTTGTTCGATAATTCATGCACCTCAAATTATAATTGCTCCCAAGCTTTACATATTCTCTCTACCACTTGAGAATAAGTGACTCGGGTATGCCTCAAAGGTTCTTGACAGGACCCAACCCACCTGGATCCTACTTGCAAGACTTAATATTGCTATTAAGCCATTAAGCAGGCGTTTAAATCCGTCAAGCCATTAATCAAAAACGATAAGAACCAACAGACCGAATGATTTTTTCTAATGCCAGAAATTTTATTAGAAATTTCAGCAGCATTTCGTCTGTTTTTCTAACATCCCCAAAATACAAATAATTACAAACCTGCAAGGAAAATCATTTCTATACAGTGTTCACTCTACCAGCACACATATCCCAATCAAATAAAACTACGCCACGGTAATTAACTCAACACTCAAACAAATATATTGTTTAAGTAAAGTATAGCTGGACTCAGTGTAAAACTGAGCTGCCTACATACGGATCAAGCTACCTGCAGTTCCCACAGCATATTTGCACTAAACATGCCACTACCAGTCATATCAACACATTCAACATAATTCTCATTTGTCATCTCTTAACTACATTTAACCTCGTCAAAGCTTTTTAAGTAAATTTAGCAATATAAAACTCTACCTGTAGTTCCCACAGCATATTTGCACTAAACATGCCACTACCAGTCATATCAACACATTCAACAAAATTCTCATTTGTCATCTCTTAACTACATTTAACCTCGTCAAAGCTTTTTCAGTAAATTTAGCAAGATAAAACTCATAGCTTGGCGGCATAATTTCTCGCCCAAGTAGTTCTCAACCACACAATCATATCAATATAAACATTCACAAACCAAGATTCACAACAATTATTTCCACATAATCATTCATAAACCAAAATCCACATACGCAATCAAATTAGTTCTCAAACGGTCAAACAGCAATACAGCTAAACTGATGTGGGCATCGAGCGCTCTTCTAGCATGGATGTTCGTGATAAGGACATTACGTTGCCAAGTGGACCAGTGACGCGTTCTCGAGCTAAGAAAATCAAAGAAGGAATGCTTGGACTTGTGAAAAGAATTATGGATGAAGATCGATTCAAGTTTCCAAATGATTTGAATACTTTTCCGAGGCCTAATGATGATTTAAGCATGTTGTCCAACCAAGGGATGAAAGTCGTAATGATGCTCGAGAGTTGGAGAGACGAAACGGCGTAATTTTAAAAATAAACAACTTAGAATGGCAATTTCGTAATTTTAGCTATTTTCGGATGATAATGGCAGTTTCGTAATTTAGCTATTTTCGGATTATAATGGCAGTTTTGTAATTTTTGCTATTTTCGTTTTTAGGGTTAGTTTTCAACCTTAGGATTACTTTCTTAATATTTAATGGTTTAGATTGATTCTTGATCTAACCCTAGTCCTTATATAAAGGGGGATCAATTCTTTTGTAAGACAGATTTGAGTTTTTAATCAATTGAGAGAATTAATTTTCCTATTGCTCCCAGGAGTGTTCTTGCAAGGTGAGGAATCAATTTCTTCTTCTTGTTGCATTAGGAGTTGAATTATCTTATCAAAGTAGAAATACTTTGTGGCGATTATTCTTCTCTTTCCCTAGCCTTCTAATCCACGTTTTTAGATACAAGTTATCTAAGGGTTTGGTAGGGCGGGTTCTTGTTTTCCAATTATTGTTCAATATTTCTTGTGTGTTTGGGGTTTCCGATTCTTTAATCTTGGGGTTCTGCATCATAAACTCAAGCCACAATTTCCCCAGCAATTATTTAAAATTCACAGTAAAAGAATCACATAATATATATATTCCGTAACCGTTATCTATAACCACGAAATTCAATCACCTAATCAAATCCTATAGTCTTGGCATACCAATTCATTCTAAAGCAATCACCAAAACATATTTATATACATATCACCAATCATCAACAATTCCTATTTTAACACTTATTGACAACATAGCTCAAAATTAAGTAAATTCCAAATACGCAACTATAATATGCAAATTATATAACAAAACGAAGCCTGAAGAAAGTAGAATACAACCAAGAATTTACTTCGTCCAACCGCCGCCGGTGGTGGCCGAAAAATGGTCGGGTAGTTGCAGCTGAACACCCTCCACTCGTACTTTCCACACGAACGAGATTTGGGGCGAACAGATGCCGGAATCAGCCTCAAATGTCCAAAAGAGGGGGAAAGAACCTGCCCTGCAACCGGAAACCGTCAGGATCTTGTGACCGGAAGAGAAACAGGTTCGCCGGCTCCTTCGAGTTTTCCGGCGATTCACGAGGTTTCACGGCCACGGCTTGGAGGGGAAAGGTAAAGGGAGACGCCTCAGTAATTAACTCAACACTCAAACAAATATATTATTTAAGTAAACTGTAGCTGGACTCAGTGTAAAACTGAGCTGCCTACATACCCCTTTTAATAGGGATCAAGCTACCTGTAGTTTCCACAGCATATTTGCACTAAACATGCCACTACCAGTCATATCAACACATTCAACATAATTCTCATTTGTCATCTCTTAACTACTTTTAACCTCGTCAAAGCTTTTTAAGTAAATTTAGCAAGATAAAACTCATAGCTTCGCGGCATAATTCCTTGCCCAACCTTGCAACACCCCTGCTTGGCGGCATAATTCCTCGCCCAAGCAATTCTCAACCACACAATCATATCAATATAAACATTCACAAACCAAGATTCACAACAATTATTTCCACATAATCATTCATAAACCAAAATCCACATACGCAATCAAATTAGTTCTCAAACAGTCAAACAACAATACAACTAAACTCAAGCCACAATATCCTCAGCAATATATTCTGTAACCGTTATCTATAACCACGAAATTCAATCACCTAATCAAATCCTATAGTCCCAGCATACCAATTCCTTCTAAAGCAATCACCAAAACATATTTACATACATAGTTATATCACCAATCATCAACAATTCCTATTTTAACACTTATTGACAACATAGCTGAAAATTAAGTAAATTCCAAATACGCAACTATAATATGCGAATTATATATCAAAACGAAGCCTGAAGAGAGTAAAATACAACCAAGACTCTACTTCGTCCAACCGCCACCGGTGGTGGCTGGAAAATGGCCGGGAAGTTGCAGCTGAACACCCTCCACTCGTAGTTTCCACACGAATGAGATTTGGGACGAACGGATGCCAGAATCAGCCTTAGAAGGTCCAAAAGAGGGGGAAAGAACCCGCCCCGCAACCGGAAACCGCCAGGATTCGGTGACCAGAGGAGAAACAGGTTCGCCGACTCCTTCGAGTTTTCCGGCGATTCACGGGGTTTCACGGCCACGGCTTGGAGGGGAAAGGTGGAGGGAGACGAGGGCCATCTTTTTCGAGCTGTGGGTTGGCCTATTCTCGCCGAAATCCGACCATTGCGAAAAAGGGGCTGACTGGGTTTCCTTTGATTTTCGGTGATATGGTTGTTCCCACGGGCGGTCACTGGTGCCATTGAGGAGAGAGGACTGCCGGCTCCACATTCCAAGTAATTTCTGGCCCGATCTGGCCGAAAAACAGTCGTTGCCGACAAAGTAGACGGAGGTGCAGTGGTCTGGGCTGCACGAGAGGACTGGCGTCAGGGTGGCTCCTGCGTGCATGCGTGCCTTCCAGACCCTTCTGGACATATTAAAGATAAAGGCAGGGGCAAAATAGTAATTTTTCCAGTAATTGAAAAATTACCAAAATACCCCTCACACTATTTCAATCATAACTTCTCAATCTTAGCTCAGAATCGAGCATACTACTAGTCTACGAACTCATATCGACTGGCTCTACGCAAGGATACCACAGTCAAAGCCATCACATACCCACACAAAGAGTCAACCCTAAGCCTCTCACGGTCAAACTTGAAAATTTTACTATATTTTCTTGGTACGAGATGTTACAGTTCTTTTATTTCATTACCCAAAATGCTTAGCATCAAGGAATTACGATGCCATTGAAAAGATTGGATAAACATTTTATAAGATTATGGTTGTAATTGTATGACACCATCCACTGTACTTCTAGATGCATGAATTTTGCAAGCATGTATATGCCCTTATCTTCATATTCCATGCAGTCAATAATGTTAAGCCCCACCTGCAAAATAATTTGGTCCCACATCTTCTTAAAAATTCTTTAAGTGTACACTTCAGCTATGTATTTTTCAATTTGTTTAATATGCGCATATAGAACTTGAGTTAACATCATCGGTTACCTCCTTATTTCTCATCCTCCAAATAACTGATGTGGGCATCGAGCGCTCTTCTAGCATGGATGTTCGTGGTGAAGACATTGTGCTGCCAAGTGGACCAGTGACGCGCTCGAGCTAAGAAGATCAAAGCGGGAATGCTTGGACTTGTGAAGAGAATAATTGATGAAGATCGATTCAAGTATCCACATGATCCAAACACTTTTATGAGGCATAATGATGATTTAAGCATGATGTCCAAGCAAGGAATGAAGGTGGTAATGCTGCTCGGGAGTTGCAAAGACGAAACGACATTATTTTAGCCATTTTCAGATTTCAATGGCAGTTTCGTAATTTAGGTATTTTCGGATTATAATGGCAGTTTCGTAATTATTGCTATTTCCATATTATAATGGCAGTTTTGTAATATTTGATATTTTCGTATTTTATTTAATTAGGGTTAGTTTTCAGCCTTAGGATTACTTTCCTAATTATTTTATGGTCTAGATTGATTCTTAACCTAACCCTAGTCTCTATATAAAGGGGGGTTACTAGCTTGTAAGAGACAACTTTGATTATTGATTATATAGAATCTATTCTTGTTTTCAACAAGACTTGTGTGTTCCAAGTGAGGATAGTTCTTCTTCTACTTGTTGCATTTGGGAATTGATCTTCTTATCAAAGGTATTTACTTTGTGGCGAATTTCAATTTCATTCTTTGCCTTCTAATTAGTGTTGCTAGATACAATTGTTATCTAGAGGTTCTATAGGGCGGGTTTTTACCTAGGGTTTGTTCCATATCATCTTGTGTGTTGGAATTACAGTTTCTTTAAGCTTGGGGTTCCGCATCAATAACCCTATCAATAGTTATTATGAAATGATATAAATTATGTCGACCCTTCTAATATTTGTTCATATATGCATTTATGCTTTCACATCTTTGTGTTCTACGAAAGCCTGCAAAATGACACCATTCCATGAATGTTTCGACCAAAAGTGCTATTGCTTCATGCATCATTCATGCCTATGCACTATTATGCAAAGAAAATGGTCAACCATGAGTAACCAACGAAGTTCAAACTTTGTCGCATTATATTTACCAACCATGAAATCTATAAAAGACCTCACCACATTCACATGTACATAATCAATGGTTGGAGTTGGGAAATACTATAGAAATAGCTTTCCAGATTGCCTTATCTCCACAAGTGACAACAGACTATGGATGCTTATCATCCAAAGCATCAAGGAATGTCTTCAGCACCTATGTGTAAGCATCAATTATTTCATCAACAACCAAAGCCATTAAAACAAAAATTGTCCTATAGTGATGGTCAATACCAATTAACATTACTAATGACTTTCCATAGATGTATGTTTTGTACGTTGTGTCAAAGGTCATAACATCGCCAAAACAATGTCCAATTAAGTCAATCCAACCAATGTTTGCTAGTCTGTTGTCAGAGTTAACTATGTGCTTGTAGAATAAATCAACATCCATCTTTGCCTTTGTCAATAAGTGGGCAATCAAGGTCTCAAAACCAGTTTCATGTATGCCAATATTGTGTTCTCTTGTAAATCGATTATGCAAATCTATAAGCTGGAATCAAACTTTATCATATCCACTAGACTAGTCACCCATGTACTCCATGATTTTAATCATCCTAATTCCAACATTGTGCTTGGATTTAGCTTGGGTCAAACAACATTAATCCACAAATCAATTAGATTGAAAATGTTGTGTCCCATGCCTAAAAAGTAATGGATATGAATGTTCTGGGACAAATTTAGTTACAATCGATTTACCATTCACCTTATCCCTAACCACACCAAACAAAGCCTTACACCTCGTTATTGCCTTTGGTTCTCATTTTCTATTATTTTTATTCAACCACCCATAACTTTTGTAACCCTACTTACCACATACCAATATATGTTTCCTACTTTTACCATTAGTATATTTCTTGATATGATATTTACACAAACCAAATCCAACTATCTTCAAATATGTTTCATAGAATGTTGTTGCTTTTTTAAAGGAATCAAATTCCCCACCAATCATTTTGTTGGCAGTAAATAAGGCATATCTCTTCACATTTCTGAACTGCTAGTTCGCTTCTCCTATATTAGTCTAACATGAAAATGAACTTCTTTGGGACTCATCCATATCCTGCCATGAAAGAAATAAGTATACATTAAACTTCATGCCACATTTGATTTACTAATGTAGAATTGCCACATTTCATTTAATGCAAATTAACAGGTTCTATGTCCTGCCCGCCCATTGAATTTTTTAACGGACCAAATTTTGTGTTTCAAATTTGAATTTCAAATTTTTTTCCAAAATACATTGAGTCCCCGCTAAAACTGTTTCTATAAAAATTGAGATTTAATGTGTGGGTCGTGCACTATCTATAAAAGCATGTGTAATAGTCCTAAACATCCCTCTTTTTCTTATCCTCATCTCTTTGTATTTCTTATCTTCTTCTCCACAACTCACATACTTCACTCTACTTCTTACCCTCAAATATATCAATCTGAAAATTTGGCAAAATAAATTCAATTCGCTCAAAATTCTTCTATGCATCTCATAGACATCGCTCTAGGTCTCTGCATCTCACGGACAGACTGTACTCAAAATTCTTCTATGTGTCTCTAGATTCAATCCTAAACTCTCAACATTCCTTCTCTAGGTATTTTAATCGTCATAACATCTATCTTTCTCTTTCGTATATAGACTTCTTTATATTAACAATATGTAAAAATAAATTGATTTCACAAGATTTGTTGGCGGTATTAGAAAACCATTTGTTTGTGATTTGGGTTTTGTTTCTAAAAAATTTATTGATGTAAAATGCAAAAAGATTTCCTAAGATTTTTTGGTGGTATTTGGGTTTTTGTTATTGGTTTTTTAATGCTTTTTTTCTAGGGACAATAGTTATGTGGCAAAAAATAACCAGATTTCATTAGATTTTTTGGTTGTTTTATAACAAAATTTTTCATCAAAACAAATAAAATTTAGCTTCATGTTTAAGCACGGATCAATGGTTTAGGTTTAATTTTTTTTTCCTAAAAATGCCTTGATACAGAAAACAAAACATATTTCATAAGACCTTTTGGTCAGTTTAGAACATATTTTTTTTCCTAAAAATCTTAAAAATATTGGCTTCATGAATAAGCAGGAATCGATGGTTTGGGTAAAATAAGATGACTAAATAATCGGTGGTTCATATACTTTTGGTGGTATTTTCTAGTTCATATTTTTTTTCACCTTTTGTCATGATATTTTGTGGGCATTACTATAGTTGTGTTTTGTGAAAATATAGTTGTAATGTGTGGGAAAAATAATGTATTTGTATATTTTGTGAGCTTTTTATGTATTTTAGATTTTGTAGGTTACTTCCATTGTTGCATGTATGAAATCGAACTTATACTTTGGTTGATGAAGATGTGCTTCATGTTGATTCTAACTCTTGTTCTCTTAACAGTTGCTCTTGTTGCTACTGCTGCAATCAGAAAAAGAAAAGCGGAGCTAAGAAAGGTCCACTTGGTTGAAAAAGACAGTGGTTAGACTAAGTTACAATCCATTATTCACCCTTGTCTTGTTGATGATTATTTAAGACAACTAAATTAATAGGTACAACAACTTCTCTATTATAGGAACAACTTTCCTTTATTCAATCCCTAATGTGATTCTGCTACTTTTATAATTTTATTTCTACATACCATTTTTTGCCATGTTTTTGGATTTGTTGTTTATTTTTTAGTGCTGAATTATACATTTTATGTTTAATTACATTCATAAATTGTTCCATTTGGAAATGTAAGTTTTTTATTTATTTTCTATGTGTAGAATGGATATGGCTCGTACAAAGATGTATGTTGTTTTTCAGAGGTTGAAACAAAGAGTATATCACTCATGGCCTCAATGTCATGAACAAGTGAATGGATTCAAAGGAAATATGTACAAGTCATATTCTTCAATAGAAGAAGCTAAGAGGGAGTATATCCAATACATTCAACAATGCAGTATGGAAAGAGGAGGTTGCTTCAAAGACATGCTCCAATGAGAATGATTTGGCTCACCCATCTTATGAACAAAGTTATAATGTATGGAAGATTATTGGTCTTTATTGCATTGTAATAGTAGTTGTAATTGGTGTCATGGCTCACCCATCTTATGAACAAATATTAGCAATACTAGAACCCTGGGTCGAATCCTAGTTGTCTAGAAAAGTTTAAAAAGCTCATCGTCCAATTCATTTAAAAATTAGCATACTAGCAATGTATTGCATTGACGAAGCTGCTAGTTTGAGCCAAATCTATTTTCATATGAATTGGATGATGGCCTTTTAAAGGCTTTGTAGGCTGAAGTAAATTCTATTTTTTGTATTATTATAATATAGGTTCTATTTGAACAAGTGGAATGCAACAATGCATTACTTGTGCATGGCTGCTATGCACTATGTATTAGGAGTTTGAGTCAAAAATCCATATTATATTTACTATAATGTGATACATATTAAAGCCCTGACATTCTCTTGCAAAATAACCAACCTCATGCCCTATGTCACGGATTAATGAAATTGTTGCAGATGAAATGTATCAAAGGGGCCTGATATGGCACCTGTTGAAATGTCTGAGCATTGCAGGCAATATTAAAAAATAAAAACACAAACAAAAAATAAAAACCTATAATTTAAAATAGATAAACCCATGCAACGCATCAAAAGAGCCTGATATGACACTTATTGATGCGCCTGAGCATTGCGGGCAATAATCCAAAAAAAACAAACTACAATTTAAAAGAGATAAACCCATGCAACGCATTAAAGGCACCTAATATCACACATATTTATGCGCCTGAGCATTGCAAGCAATATTAAAAAAAATAAAAAAAATAAAAAATAAAAAAAAAAAACTAATAATTTAAAAGAGATAAACCTATTCAACATGTCCCCATTCTTAAAGATGACCCCCACCCATTCGAACCCACGTCAAAGTCAGCAAAGCCACTCAAATTGCCACCTTCCCATTTAAAACCATCATCTTGTCGATCTACCCACCACCCAAATCAATCCCATCCATTCAAATCTATTCTCCATTCCAACTCTTCTCTCCTTAACTAGCCTTCTCTTGGGTGGTAATCGGTTTCATTGTGCTTATTGATTCTCCCTTCCACCCACACTCTGCAAGCAGTTCAATAGAATTCTCCATCACCATCGACAGCCATGCTGGGCTTATCTTCGTTCTTGCATGGTTTTTATTCTAGTCATCGGTCCCCACTGCTTTTCACTCCAATGAGTTACTAGTAGTGTCTCCTTAGTGTCAACCATGGCTTCTATGGTTAGGGATTGAATTGTGTAGTGATGCAATAAGAGAAATTGAATGCTTGATTGACCTATTCTACTTCAGTTTTTTCTCAATGTGGGTTCTTAATGAGCATGCTAGCAAATTTGTTATGCATAATTGTTGTGGTTACTTTGATAATTTTGTTATTTTCATTGTGTGCTTACTTTGTGTTGGTGTGAAATTGAGCAAACTCTATTTACTGATATTATTTTAGACTGTGATTGTTTGGAACATGAGAAAGACTAGGTAAGCCTTAAGGGTAGAGGTCGAGAAGGATGCATTGACCCAGTCTGCCCGTAGTCTACATCCATCACATGCCCAATCCCGTATATGTGGGACAAAACTAAATTCACTTCAAAAGATAATGCTCGATGGTGAGAGGATAAGAATACTAATATCATAGTTATGGAGAAAACCATTTCGAAGGGCATTGATAGTAAGTTTTACAATATAGATTCTTTTGTTGCATAGGGGTTGGAGAGTGTGCTTCACTTGATGGGTTAGTACTACCCAAAATTGATTCAGGAGTTTTATGCCGATATTAAAGACAAAAAAGATTAGTTGATTCAAATAGTAACCTCTTTGGTTAAGGGTTGTCGCATTTTTTTGGACAGGGCCACTTTAGCTCAGATTTTGTTATGGCCAAAAGGGATATTTTATTCGATGAGCAGTATAAGTAGAAAGACATTATTATCCGATTAGATTATGAGAGACTAGGTATCCTACCACATATGCCATGGTACCCTGGACTAAAGATTTGACAATGGTTGTTGGTTTATTTGCTCAGTTTCAATATCCTTCCATAGTTAGTAGCTTCAATAAGGTATGGAACTCCAATATTTACTCTTTGTACAAATTGTTGAATGGGTTGTAAGGAATTCAAGGTGTACGTCTAGCTACTATATATGCGACGGATTGTCAGTCACAGCGTAGCACTAAATCTTTATGCTTTTCGCTTTTGTTTACCAAGGTATTTGCATACTTTCATGCTGATTTCACTAAGGAGGACACACAGCTAACCAGGTCAGCAGATGAGATCATGGTATCCGCAATATATCATCTGGGTGTATTCAAATGTAAGGAGTGTTGTGAACTTACAACGAAATCCATTGGAAGCTAGTGAGGTTCTCGATGACCAAAATGCTCTTATGGTTAAGCCATCACATGGGGCTGATGATGAGGAGTACTTTCAGGCTCCCGCATCCACTACCATGAATTCTACATCTGTTAGGCATGCACAACCATCTTTTCAGGGTTCACCCGTTCGCCAGGCTTTTAAAGAATCTTTATGAGCTGGTTTAGCTGAGGGTCAGACTGGTATGGCCCACAGCCAAGCATGGATGGAGGCTCAATTTTAGAGAAAATATTAGTAGTCTCTATGGATTTAGGCGGCTTTAAAACCTTTCACCAAACTGTTCCAGTAGTTTTCTTCTAACTATGTGCCAGACCTTCATTGATTGTGTTTCAATGTATATGAGGTAGTGGAGATTGGACTAATAAGCATGCATATGGTAGTAAAATTTCTCACATTGAATTTGAGAGTGTATTACTAATACCATCTAAACACCCGAGTGATTAAAGATAATCCAGCAAGATTTTTTCCAAGCTAGTTTTTAAATTTTCTCGAATGATGTTAGTTGCTATTAAGATTGAGTAATGTTGAGTTAACTTGGCTATGACTTGATGTTTTATAGAATTCTTAGATTATATCTATGTTTGTAATATGTGATGCTTGAATGTTTTTGGACATTTGAGAAAAGATGTACTTGTTTGCTCAGGACGTGCAAAGGTTAAGTGTGGCGTATTTCATAGGAGTTAATTTATTTATTTTTCTGTACATCGATGCTTATTTTTGGCATGTTTAATTTACTTGAAAATGGAAAGAAAAAGGGCTGCATTGATGAAAATTGGAAAAGCTAAATTTAACAGAAGGTGTCAGGGCCGAAGTCAGGCTCAATGTCAAGCACCTTTCTTGATTCTATTCTCAATATGCTAATGTGCGATTTTACTCGTTTAAGTTTTAGGTTTAATATATATAGGCTTATTTTTGTTGGGAAAGATGATGGTAAGAAGAGAAAAATTTTGGATTCTTAATTTGGTTGCTTTTTTAGAATGAGTTGCTAAACTTTTTCCTCTCGGATAGGCTTTGTTCTATTACTAGTTGATCATGTGTGAGACTGAATTCTTTTGGTTTTAAATTAATTTGATCATTCAATATATGTTCTTCTAAGTTTATTTTTATTACTCAATTACATATAATTATAAAAAGATTCATTATTTTTATATGTCAATTGATTAATTGCTAATTATATTTAGTCTTAGTATTAAAATTTCTAATGATTATTATGTGCCAAGTTTTCATTAACTGTATTTGAAGAACAAAAGGTAGATTAAGGCTTGTTTATGTTTGGTTGCTCTCTTGTTCGCTAATGTCTTTCTGAATTAATTTAGGTTACATTGATTTTAGATATTTTAAAACTAAAATTAAAAATTCGTACTAATGAACCAGAGTGGAAAAGGTTTAGCTCCAAATAGTATTTGTCATATTTGTGGTACTGCTGTGGAAAGTTCTTCTCATGCTTTAATGGAGTACAAGGCTGCTTAAGGTTTAGCTCCAAATAGTATTTTATATACCACATTGAATGGATAAGTGAATCAAATAATAAACCTATTAAATATTGACACATTATCTGCCACATCATTTGGTAGATTAATTTGATCAATATTTAATATTATTGATTTACAATTTAGAGTTATTGTTAAGTACAATTAAAAATTGTGTTCCTATTAAGTTTAAAATTATATAATTTAACCAAAATAGTTTTAATATTGTATCAATGATAATTAATCGTAATTTTTTATGAATCAACTAATTTAATATTTAATTGCTATTATTGGTTATATTTTTTAAATAAATATAAAATTACATAATTTAATACATTTATACTTAACTATACATATTTTTAGTAGATATAGCAGAAAAATAATATATTTTCTAATTATAATTAATTAGCATAAACTACTTGTGTGTTTCTATGTTATTTACTTGTGTTGTAAATAGATTAACATTTTAAAGTATCATATTTTATTGGGATCTCATATAAGTTGATTCATGTGGTATGTTACTTATAGACATTAAGCACTCTACAAAATTTAAACCATAGGGCCAATAAGAAACATATATTAACAAATTCGATAACCCATTAAATATTTAGTAATATTGTCTTTTTTTTTTTATAATAATTGTCCATAATACGTAACTTTCTTCCATAATAAGTAATATTTATCTATAAACTGTAACATTGTCTTCATTGTTAATAATGAGTAAAAAATTTCATATGATGCAACATTTATCCATATTGAGTAATATAAATCTAAAACGAGTAATATTTTATTTTCTGAGTAATATTGTCCATATTTGGTAATATTAGTCAATAACGGGTATTTTTTAGTCTATATTCGGTAATTTTGTTTTACGGTGTAATATTTGTCCAAAATACATAATTTTGTTTTATACTTAGCAATATTGGTCCATATTCGATAATTTTGTCTTACTGTGTAATATTTGTCCAAAATACGTAACTTTGTTCCATACTCAGCAATATTGGTCCATATTCGATAATTTTGTCTTACTGTGTAATATTTGTCCAAAATATGTAACTTTGTTCCATACTTAGTAATATTGGTCCATATTCAGTAATTTTTATCTTACGTTGTAATATTTGTCTAAACTACATTACTTTGTTCCATACTTAGTATTATTTGTTGTAATTTTCTCTTATGTGTAATATTTGTGCAAAATATATAACTTTGTTTCATAATTTGTAATATTGGTCTATATTCGGTAATTTTGTCTTACGGTGTAATATTTGCCCAAAATACATAATTTTGTTCCGTACTTAATAATAATGGTCCATATTCGGTAATTCTATCTTACTGTGTAATATTTGTCTAAAATACATAACTTTGTTCCACAAATATTTTTCATAAAATGTAATATTTAATTGGATACGTTGCAGCTTCCTAGCCATGTATTTCCTTTGCCCCCCAATCACATTTTTCTTTCCATTTTGCAACCGATTATACTTGGTTTGTTTTTCTCCTTTTAAAATAAGATTTGCCAAGTGTCACACTTTTAAGAGGATTTCTACAAGGGGTTCACTTTAAAAGGATTCAGTTGAAAATTTTCTATAGAAGCTACAGGATCCGTTGGGTATGCAGGATTGGATTGGATCTGATATAGCTAGCATAATTAAATCGGATTGGATATAAGCAGGATTGAATTTCTCAAATCTTATCGTGTGTTTGGTGCAGTTTCGAATTAGATGATATGATTTGATATTCTGTGTTGCTGTGTAGTTTTTCTATATTAGGGTGTTTTGTCCCTCATTTTTCATAAAAAATAATAAAAAATAAAAATAATAATTCAAACAATTAAATAATTAAATATGACAGAGCCATTTAAACTCTTTAATTGAGACTCTTAAAAGTTTCAATTTGTTGTATTTTTAAATGATTAAATTTTTGGCTCATAACGGTTAATGTTTATATGGTGTTAAAATATTTTTTAAATTAAAGGGCTTAAAGTGCAACAAACTAAAACTAAATGTCTACATTACAATAAATTATACTTTAATACTAGTTAAATATAACAGAACTATTAATCACGATTTGTAACTATAATCAGATTAACATGCAATGAGTTAAAGAATTTCACTATTTATCATCGATGATCACTAGTAGAATCTTGATGATTTTTTAAATACTAATTTACTTTATTTAATTATATATTAATTTTTTTTATTAAAAATCTATTTAAAAATTTATAATTTTTGTAAGATAGCTAATTAAATTGCATTTAAATTCAATTATAATTAATCTTTTTTTTAAATTAATTTTAACATCTAAATATTATATTTGAGGACAGAAAAATACAATTATATTAAAAAAAATTATTTAAAAGGCCTAAAATGTAAAAAATTAAAATTATTGATTTAAATTGCAATAAATTATATTTTAATATTAATTAAGTATGACTGTACGTTAATCATTATTAGTTTATTAGTCAAACATATATACATATATAATTAGATCGAAAAAGCAAATTCCCCAAATATAATTAATCCAAAAAATATATCCTTTTTCAGCTAAAGAAACAACTCCATCTTCAGCAATTCAAAACCAACTTCTCACAAGAAATTGAGATCCTAATTTCATCCCTTTCACCGCCAAAATCCCTAATGAAGTGCAAAAGATTTCTGTCAATCTCAATCCTTGGGGTGTTTCTGTTGATTGGTTTTGTATATTACGCAACGGTTTTTATCGTCATCGGGGATTGGTTTGGCTTGCAGAGCTCTGCTGGCTCTTTGAACGTTATAATCTTCACTTTCCTTGTCTCCCTCTGCTTGTTCTCTTTCTTTGTGTGCGTTCTTACTGAGCCAGGTCATGTCCCAGCTTCCTATGTTCCCGATGTTGAAGAAAGTAGGGTTCCTGATGAAGAACGCAGGAAAAATGTGAGTTTTGTACTTGATTGCGTGAATTCTGAACTGGTTTTTGTTTTTATTTGATGGATGAAAATGACGTGTTGAAGCTAATGGTTTCTGTTTGGATGTTGAGAAAAGTGAAAGTATTAGACCCGATTATTTGGTTGATTGGTTTGAAGTTATTACTAATTTGGTGGAACAATTCTTTGGGTTGCTATTGATATTCTAGAAAGAGAGATGTAATAGACTACTGATTTTAATTTAAAACCCAATCTTTAGGCGATCGTTTGAATGATTCTTTCTTCCTTTCACCAAAATCTAAGCGGAAAGAGATAAATAATTTGTATCAAAGAAGTTTTTTAGATCTGCTGTTCGGTGTAGTATTTTGGAGTTACCGATATAGATTTTTGATAATTATAATACATGACATATAATTTGTGCATTTCCGGGTAGCTGGTACAGCATCAACAATCGAAAGAGATACATTCTTTTGTCTGGTTATATGAAGTATATATACACTGGTAAAAAGTAAAGGGGTTACCCCAAAAAAAAGAGAGAAAAGAAAGCCCCGGCAGGGGGGGGGGGGGTTTGGTTTGGGGGTGGTGGGAAGAGTTGCATTGCTAGTTATGATAGATCTTGCAAACATGATGATTAACAGATAATCTATGTCATTGAAGCAAATTGATGATGATTCCTTAATTATGGTAGATGAAGACAATGTGGGTATGCATGGAGATGTTGAACAGGTGATTAATCGTAAGAAAGTAAACTCATCTAATCTAGGGGTGGGCTCGGTCGGTTTCGACCGGGTTTTTTGGCCAGTTTCACGCCGAACCAAGAACTCCGGTTTTAGTAAAATGGCCAACCGAAACCAACGGAGCATCCTTCAAAACGGATGCAAAACCGAACCAATAATGGTCGGTTGGATCTTAGAAAGGAATGAAAAAAAAAAAAAACTAAATAACAAAAATCAACTAGAACGAACCAGTAAATCAACAAGAACTAACAACAAAAACCACAAATTTATAGCCAGTTAGCCACAAAAATAGAAAACAACAAGTAAAAAAAAATAAAAAATAAAAAATCTTCAAAGAGAAAGGATCAGTATGGATCTGAGGTCTCATTGTTGCCCGTGACCAAGCCTCGAGCCAGTGAGCCACGACCACGTCTCGGTCCCATGTCTAAGATTTACACTGATTTACACGGTGACCAAATCTTGAACGGATTTACACGGTGACATCGGAGAGAAAGGGAGAAAGGCATCAGAGGGAGAGGGAAAGGGAGAGCAAAAAGGGTGGCTGCTGCTTGCCGAAAAGATGAGATTCAGACGGAGAGGGAAAGGGAGAGGCAAAAATGGTGGCTGCCAGGAGAAGATGAGGGAATATGAGAGAGTTAGAGTTTGAAGATATTAAGTGAGGGTAATTTTGGAAAATAAAATAAAATGTGATATTCGGTCGGTCCGGTTCGGCGAAAAATTTCTTCTGAACCGGCCATCGAACAAGGTCTGTCGGTTTTTCAAAACTAAAAACCGGATAAAACCGGCAAAAAATAAATAACCGGATTGGACCGGTTTGGTCCGGTCGGTTATTGCCCACCCCTAATCTAATCACATAGGTTACTGGCATGAATGTAGGATATAGGTGACCTAGGGTAGCAGGAATGAGATCTCTGGATAGTAGAAACTTTTTGTGTGAGTGTGTGTGTGTTTTTTTTTTTGTGGATTTTACAAACATGTACGATTAAAAGTTTGATCAGTGTTTGTTGGATATGGCACCCCTCTCCAAAGTTATATCCATGCTTTCTAGATTATAAGCAAGAAGTTATGCACTCAATAGAATTAAAATACTGGACTAGGCCAGTCTTGAGTTGAAGTTTCTTGAATGTCCATCTGGTTAATAGAGGGCACTAGATACTACTTATGCGTCAGAGTTTGGAATGAAACTTTAGTTGAAATGTTAATGTTTGAAAAATGTAATAATAAACAAATAAATTATTGCTGTCACTAGAAAATATCTGATACTTTGTCAAAGCATGCATCATGGAAATGATTATAGTTTTGCAATATGTCACTTAACAGTACCCAAGGTTGAATTGCTGCTAATACTCGTAACATGATGATAGTAGAATCTTTCCTCTTTAAGTTTGACATCTTTTGTATCAGGGTTTCTCACAGAGCATACTATCAAGGCACTGTGACAAGTGTTCTACATACAAGCCCCCAAGGGCTCACCATTGCCGAGTCTGCAGAAGGTGTGTTCTAAGGATGGTAGGTTGAGCACATTCGTATTGCCATTTCATTTGATGCTTGAATTCTTGTTTAGATCATCCATTAGGCTGCTCCTTTTCTTTTTTTTCCTGGTATGATCATCATTTAGATTTGTGATTTGTGATTTATGATTTTTTTTTTTCTTTTTTTCTGCAGGATCATCACTGTATTTGGATAAATAACTGTGTTGGTTATTGGAACTATAAGGCCTTCTTTACACTTGTCTTGTATGCAACAATAGGAAGCATCTATTCTACTGTATGTTTGATATTGTTAAAAGGTTCTTCCTTTTATTTCTTTTACTAATAAGTTTATCCCGAATTATGATAGAAATGCATTACTTATTTAGGTCGTGATTGTTGCTTGTTCACTTCAAAAGGACTGGGAATTCAGTGGAAGGATCTCCCTCAAGATATTTTATGTAAGTTTTAATAGTTTTAATAGTTTTTTTTTTTGTTTTTATTTTTTATTTTTTATATATGAGCTCTAAGTACGTTTCATTGATTTTTTTAAATGTCATTATGTCAACTAATAAAAGAATTTATGTACCAAAAGTGAAAAACAGAAACAATAACTAATTAAAGAACTCAGGTTATTGTTGTGGTTAACCCTCTTCTTAAACGATGCACGTTCAAGGGATCCAGACAAACCCTGCTCCTCAAAAAGGTTTATGGTCTGTCTCACTTTTCCTAAAACACATGATGGAAACAGAAAAATAGTAATAAGAGTTTATTGAAAAGATAATTCATTCAAAGGAACAATCTTTAATGACATGAATATTTTTACATTTTTACATTTTTACTAATTGTTGAATATGAAGGGGAGAAGATGTTCTTAAGAGATTACCAGATATAAATCATGAACCATTGCACATTCCATGCAACTGTTAATTTGTTATAATCTCAATTTGATAATTTGTTATAAGGAATTGGCTGTATCTTTCTTGGATTGGTCCAATGCTTGTTCATATTTTTATTTTCTTCTTCTTGGAAAATTTTTAGAAGTTAATATTTCTGGTTTAACCATTATCTCAGTGTCACAAAAATGTAAGGAAACTCACATAATAGAAGTATTTTTATAAAAATGAGATTGAAAATTTTGAGTTCACATTGGGCATGACTATTTGTTAAGATAACTCAACTTTATCTTGATGCAGTTAGTAAAACCTTACCGTCTAAATTCATGCGCCTTAATGTTGTCATGGATCAATTAAAAGATCCAGTTTCTTCTTTAGGAAAAATACAGAGAAATAAATTGGCATCTGCTAGGATTTAGCCAAAGATATTGCACTTTAAAACATGGAACATATATTTTATGAACATCATATTAGTTGTCAAAAAAATATTCATAAGAAAAATAATAAGCAAATGTCTTTGGATTTCAAATAACGATTTTTTCAAAAGGCTAGACTATTTTATGAAGCATGGATTGCTTTTACTTCTAGGTTTTCAAATTCAAGGTTAGTGAAATCGATGCTACAATCAATTGTGTCATGATCAAGATTAAATGCTTTTACATTGTCATCTATTCAATAAAGTGTAAATTTTACACATATGGAATATAGAAACATGATTTCAAATAGCGATTTTTTGGAAAGGTTAGACTATTTTATGTAGCATGGATTGCTTGACGAATAAGATTCACTTCTAGGTTTTCAAATTCAAATTAGTGATAATTATGATAAAATCAATTATGTGATGATCAAGATTAAATGCTTTTACTTTGTCATCATTTGAATGGATAGCTAGCAAAATTTGATGTAAAATATCATTTTTAAAACTTGCATCTCAAAAAGCAAGAAAAATAGATTTTAAATAAAAAATGTCCAAGGATATTAAAAACTAATAATATACTGTAGTATGTGAAATATTAAAAGAGGCTTTACAGTTTTCACCTTAGTCCTACATATCGACTTAGCTGGTACTGATTACTGGTTCCACTATATTCTCTGTAGGATCCTTTTGTGGGATTCTTGGTCCACTTTCAAAACAACTTTGAGGCATAATTTAGACAAGATTGTTTACAAAAACTATTAGTGCAACTAAAATTTAGAACATATAGTTTTGACTATAACTAATGCATCTAATAGGTTAATCAGGTTATAAGTAATCATAAATGTGTCTTCTTCTTTTTTCTTCTTTTTTTTTTTTTTTTTTTCCTTAGAAGAAAAACCCATGGCTGTACCAAATTGAGCTTATTCACTAGAATTTGGGAATTCTAGGACTTTGCTTTGATTGGTTAACCATGTCAAAGTTGTTAAGCTTTTATGTAGTCGTAATGCATGGTCGTTTAATCAGCTTTCCTATAGTTTTATATAATTTGTTTAATTAATTGCAAATGTGTTTATGATATTCTAAGAGAAATATAAATATTGAGAAATTTATTTAGGTTACTTTTGGAGTTATGATGGTTGCATTGAGCTTGACGCTTGGAACTCTTTTGGGTTGGCATATCTACCTCATCATCCACAATATGACAACAATAGAGGTTTGATACAAGTTTCCAGTGTTTAATTTGTTATTCTTGTGATAGTTATTGATACAGATAGGCAATGGGCAATTTACCAGTATTACGAAGGAGTGAGGGCAGCATGGTTGGCAAGGAAATCTGGGCAAAGTTATCGACATCCATTTAACCTTAGTGTTTACAAAAATATTACCTTGGTATCTCTCTCTTTCTCTCGCTGTCTCTCTTTGGCATATCAGTTATATCTGTAACTACCCGAAGTGGTTAATATGATAATTCTTCTGCTTCATCAGGTTTTGGGGCCAAACATGCTAAAATGGTTATGCCCCACAGCAGTAAGCCATCTAAAGGATGGACTTTTCTTCCCTACTTCACATGATTATTTATAGACGTTTAGCATCATACAGGATTTCAGAATACACAGCACTTATGCCTTGCCAATCAACACACAAAAGAAGTTGCAACCTACTGCTTTTAAAGTTCCTTTTCATTAACCTTGGAAATGTTTTCAACTTAAGTTGGGCATATCAGAAAGTTCACAAACTTGCTCATTGATGCTAGATATGTTTGAGAAACCAGGTGGACCCCTATCCTTCTTTGTCATGCTAGATCCAAACCAAAGATATCTGTTGCAACTCTTGATTCGCCATACCAATTGTTCATTTCAGTGTTATTAAATGATCATGCTAGATATTATTATTATTTTGTTTTAGGTAAAACACTAAACCACACAATTATACCAATCAAATCCAAGTAAAAGAAAGTTTGCAATTTTGATTCCTGTATGTATAATTGGCAAAGAGCTTTTAGCCTACTATTTTTGGGAGCTTGAGATTATGGTCATTTTTTGTTACTCAGGTTCAGCATGAGTACAGAGATGATTAAGACCCCTTTGACAGGGAAAGAAGTTAGTTATCTGTAAAAAACAGCCACAGTGAAATAGCACTTTCAACTTGAAGAATTGCCTCTTTTTAAAGAATACTTCAATGGAGCAGGCATATAGAATGTCCCTTTTACAATCATTTGTGAAATCCACCATGTAAAGTCCACCTGTATATAAGAGGGCTTGTCTTAGACATTCGTCTCAGTGAAGTTTTTCAATCTTTTTCATGCTACTGCACTGGTAATCCCAATTTCATCCTAATGTCGGTGAGTTTATTTATTTAAATTTTTTCTTTTTAAGTACGGTGAGTTTATTATTAGTAGAGGACACATTTTCCCTCTGCTAGCAATGATAAACTATTGGTTAAATTCCTTTTGGTTCTTCGGCAATAATTGTATGATTGTGAAAGCATGCCAAAGTTAATTGGTGTTTTCTAGATTTGGAAACAAAAGAATACAATTTCTTCCTAATGTTGGTGAGTTTATTGGGATTACCAGAACCAACCTGCAGATTTAAGGTTATTTATTATATATATATATATATATATATATATATGCATATACTTATACATATATACGAATATGCTATAAATTTCGAAGTTGGGATTTATAACGTCTCCGATAAGTCAAAATTGCTGGAGAGAAGTCAAAAATTTGGCATTTTGCAAATTTTGAAAATTGGAAATCCACCTGCGTGCGAGGCACTTGGTCCGCAACCCCCCCTCCCTCCTTGAATTTTTTTTTCCCTCTTTTCTTCCCAGCTTCTCCCTTCCCACTGCAATTCGTCAGCAAGCTTCTCCCTTGCCTCACCAGCCCTGACGCGACATTTCCGGCTTCTGGCCAATTTGAAACAGAGCCTCTGTCCCATTGTTTAGATTTGGCAAATGAAAAGGAACAAGAGGAGGGTGTCAAATTGGGTTAAATTATGTGGGACTGGGATTGTAGGGTACGATAATTATTTATTTTCCTTTTAAAATTTTCTTCAGGAGATTAAGTAACCATATAGAGTCCATTCCAAGGCAGTAAAGAAGCCAAAAAAAAAAAAAAAAAAAAAACACATATAAATAAAAATAAAATCCTTTGGATTATTGATCCTTGGAAGTGTGAATAATAGTTACTTTTTTCGGACGCGTTATAATGAATGTCTTCAACTGTATATACTATAGATTTGCTTGCAATTTGCAAATTCCTCTATTTTTTCGATCCTTTTTCTTTCTAACAATTATTGATGAAACTGCAGAGCAGCTTCATGGTATGTGGTCCCAATTAACCAGATTCAATGACAGATATGGAAGAAAAGGAGGATCTGATTATTTTACATTTTTCCTTGCTTCGGAATCCAATTTCTTTATTGTTTAATTTGGGAACCACAAATCTGCCTTGTTTATTTCTTCAAAGATGGAAACCAGAAAAATTAAAATGAAGTTGAACATAATTTGTTTAGTAAGAGGTCCAACATAATTTTCTGACAATTGCGGGAGATTGCAAGGGGACGGAGGCTCTGTTTCAAATAGGCCAAGAGTCCGGAATGCCGTGTCAAGGCTGGGGGGGAGGAGGGGAGAAGCTTGCCGACGAATTGCAATGGGGGGGGGGGGGGGGGGGGGGGGGGGGGGGGGGGG
>QANX01004280.1:0-10377 GCA_003254975.1 Ochetophila trinervis | reverse complement strand
AAAAATTACTAAGTATGGAAGAAAGTTACGTATTTTGAAAAATATTACACCGTAAGCCAAAATTACCAAATATGAACAATTTTTTTTTTTGTGTGTGTTTTGGAGCATTAGGGGGAGAGGGCCCCAGGCGAGAAGGCAGGCGCTAGGCCAGGCGCCTGGCCTTGGAATAAGCCTTTTTTTCCGTTTCGAGTCATCAGTGGCAGAGGGCCCCAGGCGGGAAGCCAGGCGCCTGGCCTGGCAGCAAAAATATTTTTTCCATGTTTTTTTCCAACTCTACTTCCCAAAAGAGATTAAAAAACAATATTGATGTTTTATAAGTGAATGAAAATAAAAATAATCAAGGTGCCAAAATTACCAAATATGAACAAATTTTTTTTTTTTTTTTATTTTTTTTTATTTTGGAGCATCAGGGGCAGATGGCCCCAGGCGGGAATGTAGGCGCTAGGCCAGGCTCCTGGCCTTGGAATGAGCCTTTTTTTTCAGTTTCGAGTCATCAGGGGGCAGAGGGCCCCAGGCGGGAAGCCAGGCGCCTGGCCTGGCAGCAAAAATATTTTTTCCATGCTTTTTTCCAACTCTACTTCCCAAAAGAGATTAAAAAAAATATTGATGTTTTATAAGTGAATGAAAATAAAAATAATCAAGGTTTCATAAGTGAATTTGATATCGTTCCCATAAAAATGTATAAACATTGAAAGATATTTGGTAAATAAATTTGGTAAATAAATTTGGCTTATATTTTAGTATGTGTGGCATTATAAATTTTAAATTGTCAAAATTGAAAATCAATATAATGACGTTTTATATATCATAGAAGTATATATATTATATGGTCTTCTCCTTAAATATCTTCATTTTCTCTCTATTGTTTGTTTAATTTTGTCCAAGTTTCCAAGTATAGCTTTTGCTTTCTTGGCCTTCATGCCATTTCATTTTTTTCTGTTACACATTTTTTTTTATTGCTGCTAATAAGTAAAAGTTAGCAATGTTAGACTGATAAAATTTATAGTGATAAATATATGCAAATGGAATAAATCACTTTTGAAAATATCATATTCATAATACTTATATGCAGTGTAAAATTTATTTTGATCCATTTTACCAAGTATTAGTGTTTTTTGAATTATCATTTTGTTGTAATCAAGGTACCAACCAAATTACAACTATTAGTTTCCTTTTTTATTCACTAGCTTCTGATTTAATTAACTATTTCTGAAAGGCATTCACAGGTAGTCAATTTCTGCTAGTGTCAATTCAAAATTGGTTGAAGAAAGTGTGCAATTAGCGAAAGAATGCTAATTATTTTCAATGACTATGAAAATGTACTACACCAAAATGTTCAATATTAGAAAACTGAACTAATTCACCAGAAAAGATGTTTTAATTGTAATTTACTAGAAAACTAAACAAAAAAGTTGTTGATAGCAGCTACAAAATTCATGGACCCACTACACCCTGCTAGATTCTTTTCCTTTTAAATATTTTTCACGATGTACATGAAGCACACTTAAACAAGGAACACACCCAAACCCAATTCTAAAATAACAACCCGTGCATCAGGAGCAGCTTTCTCCAGTAATGGCATGGCAAAAGTACCTAATACAGTTACAGCAAAGTTCAACTGAAACCTGAAATTAGAAAGTATTAGAAATGTAATGCATCAAATTCTAGTGTAGTTATGATGCTAGCACTCCAACTTAAATTATTTTTCCAACTTAATTTAAGAAAAGAGAAAAATAAGTATCATCTTCGACCTGAAATTTTAGACAAAAAAAAAAGTAACATTTAATAAAATTCTGTCTACTTGAACATTTTCAGGAAATGGTATAGAAGCACAACAATGATAATATCCATTCTCACCAAACACAAACCTCTGTGAAAGATGAGCTTCACGGATAACAGCGCCCAAGTTCAGATTGGGATTGGGCTGGCTTGGACCAAGTGTTGCAGCAAGAGAAGGGTTGTAATCACTAGGCCTCCTCACCTTAACAGGAGCTCCCTGTGTAGTTTACCATTAAAATAATAAGGTTAAACACGTGAAATGTTCTTTGTGCACTAGTGCTGAAAATTTTTAAATCTGGCCTAATGAAACAGGCAAGAAAAAGGTACCTCAAAAATAATTCCATCTAATGCCATTGCATTGCTTGCCTCCTCAACAGATCTCATCTCCATGAAAGCGAACTTCTTTTCATGATTAATATAAACATTTACAACAGCATCCCCTGAACATACAAACCAAAATAAATGAGAATGATGCAAGCCAGGAAACTCAGTCATGTAAACGATGCAAGAACAAACAAACAGAATTTTTTTACAAATGAACACAACACACACACACACACACACACACACATATATATACCTGGACCAGCAGTGTTTCCTCCAATTGCAGCCATAACTTGACTGAAAAATGTGGCAACCGACTGTAAGAGAAACACATAAGATCATTATGGCTTATTTAATCATTAAAATATTCAACTTAATTAAACATATTTCCAAAAATGTGAAATTCATTCACACAAAATCTTTGAATCAGGTAAATAAAAATTTAAAAGAGTAGCAAAAATTCACAAAGAGCACGTCACCAGAAGTCAAGAGGAAAATGAATTACCTGTTCATTTGCAGTAGGAGGAAGCCCTTCGACGTAAACCCGCCGGGCATGCCTAGTAGCCTGAAACACAAGATAATTATAAGCTTTACAATTTTAAAGGTAAATAATGGATAGGAGACATTTAAAAAAAAAAAACACCAAAAATTTATGGAAACTTATGACAACCTGCTGAGTCATTGCCTGAACTGGCATAACAGGAAGTGCAGGAAACTGCTGCGAGCAAATAAAAAAAATCAATGAAAATCAAAGAACATTCATCAACATATCCCAAACTTTAAGAAGGGTCAGGAGAAAGGGAATTACCTGACCCGTTGCGAGGGGGAACATGGTGGGGAACATTCCAGGAATGGTTGGATTAGTCCTAGGAATCTGACTTGCAAAGAGTATTATACCATATCTTTAGTCTTCAAAACATACTCAAATTTTAACTTCTAGAACTTAAGTACACGATGACTCCTGCCACTTCAATCGCCATGGAATTCATTAGATTAAAAAATCCTAACCTTTAAAGCATATTTTATCAAAGATTAAAATAATACATCATGTACAAGTTCTGGAGGAAATATTTGTAAGACTACCAAAAAAGGAAATAGTTGCCGGTTGAAGACGAACAAGATCCATCAAACTGGTGCATTGGTTCCTCCTTGTACTTTAAAGCTACAGAAGTCGGCTCACACCCATTGTCAGCACAGTGGGGCAAGTAGCCCAACATTGCCTTCTTACAACAAAAGACAAGACATAGAAACAAACAAACAAAAAACACCAAATACAAGAGAACCAAAAAGATCTCTCAGTCTTAGAATTATTTTGCCAAGTAAACAATAAGAAATTTATAGCCCATCCACAGACTCGGCCGAAGGAAGAACACGGGGCAGAGGGAGGAAGAGGTCGTGGTCGGAGGAGAAGAAGGGGGAAAGGCAGAAGCTTTGGTCGTGGTCGGGGGAGAACAACGGCCGCCGGCTGTAATGAAGCACAATGGCCGCCGGATTTACTGAAGAGTCGGCGGGAGGAAGAACACGGGGGCAGAGGGAGGTAGATGCCATTGTCGGGGGAGAAGAAGGGGGAGAGGCTGAGGGTTTCAATTTTGATTTCTTAAATAATTTGAGAAACTGAAATTTAGGCATAATAGTATAAAGGTGTAATTGGAAATAAATAATAAAGAAAGGCTAAATTCGTAAATGGTCAAAATACCAATTTATTTTATTTTTTATTTTTCAAAATATTTCTACCGGCTTTGTGAATTACCGGTTGAAAATCAACAGGGGTTTCACGTTGGAGACCCCTGTTGGGTTGCACTTGAGAAATTCTCCCAACTTGGAGGTTTATAGAGTATTCATACACACACACACACACACATATATATATATATAATTTACTTGGTGCTCACACTATAGCGCTTGACATGAGAATTTTTTTTTTCTCTATCTTTTACATTTGAGACTATTTAAAAAATTATAAAAAAATTATTATACAATCAGATATGTTATGATTTTTTTGTTTTTGTTTATTTGTTTTAGATTTTTAATTTTATAAAATTTAGAAATGTTTGGTTTGAAAAAACTAAAAAAAAATCTATCTCTTAGATGTGTAGATATCAAATAAGTTTTATATTATATTTTAAATATATATATATATGTGTGTGTGTGGGTTTCAATCCAAGTGGGAATAAAAATAATTGGAATTTGTTGTCACATTTCACAAATTCAATTTCATGGAATCGGGAAAATTATTAACGCAAATAAGCAAAACCAAGTCAGATAAAGATATACTAAAATCAAACAAACTCCACATTATGAAATAAACTCATCCACTTTCACTCTCCACATTCATGTCATTCACCCCCATTCATATCCATTCACACCTAGCTCTTTCTTCTTCTTTGCCTTCTCTCTTCTCCCATCTTTTTCTCAAAATTCATTCTATCCCAAATTTACCTCAAAGATAAAAGAAATCAACTTCTCACATTCACGCACAACTCTACTTCACGCCCAACTCCACATTCACGGCCAGCACTTTCCCATCCCTTTCTCCTTGTAGCCTTTCCTCTTCTCCCATCTTCTTATCAAAATCCCTTCTATTACAAATTTATCCAAATCAATAGTTTTGCCTTGAAGAAAAATATGGTTGATCTCAAGGAGTTTACCGAATGGGGTCAAGATTTATACCGAAAGGGGTTAAGAAAAATCTAGTTGATCTCATAGTTGATATGTTTGGGGTCTACTAGGAAGCCCAAAGGAGTTTTCATTGAAACAAGGTAAGCAAATGCTTCAATGAAACTGGTTTCTATATCAAAGATAATTGCAGCTTAGGGATTCTTTATATTTTTCACTGTAGCAGTGTTAACTACAATCCTCTGAAGCACAATCACCTCATTGATGAATTTTCCAATTTGAGTTTGATTTAATATCAACAATCTTATTATCTGCTAAAAATCATTTGTAGACTGTACCAAAACCTCCCATGCCAATGATTGTGTTGTCATCATAACTGTGGGTAGCCTTTTTTATAACTCTTCTTCAGTGAAGGTCTTCGCTGCAATATCACTACAGTACTCCTGTTGTTGAGAGAGAATAAATCCTCATTCTGTTGAAAGAACTTTTCTTTAAGTTTCATTAGCTTTCTCTTTTTAAAGACTAAGTATATCTAGGAGCTAGCTATAAGCAAGCCAATAAGACTGATTGCAGTGTAACATCCCGTTTTGAGAAAAATAATAAAATTTCAAGTTTGACCTTAACTGGGCCCCATGGTTGACTTTTTGTACAGTTATGTTTCAGCTTTGACTTTGGTACCGTTGCGTAGAGCTAGTCGATACGAGTTCGTAGACTAGTAGTACACTTAATTCGGAGTTAAGACCAGGAAGTTATGGTCATTTTAGTGCGAATGGCTTTTTGGTAATTTAGCAAGGACTGATATTTATGGGCGAGAAATGACCTTTTTGCCCCTGCCTTCATCATTTTAAATTTCCAGAAGGGTCTGGATTTTTGGAGAAGTTTTCCCCCCAGCCGCGTCACTTCCGCCACAACCGCGCCTCCCTTCTTCAGCCGGTAACAGCTGTTTCCCCGACCAGATCGGACCGGCTCCAACACAAAACTTGGAGCCAGCAACCTCCTCTTCCTCCCTGTATTGGTGGTTCACCGTGAAACGACTCAGATCGCCGGATATTGCAGCGAGACCGAGGGCTCGTGCAACCCGTGCAACCGTGCACTGTTGCGACACCACCTTTGGCCGGACATATCTCCCTGTTCCGGTGGAGTTAGGGAGCGTGCTTGGTACCATTGGAAAGCTGGTGCGACGATCTACATTTTGGTACCAAGATTGACACCGGAGACTGCCGTATCACGTCGGAAAATGGCCGCAAAGTCTTGGAAAAACCACCCGCGACAGCCACCTTTCCACCTAGATCTACTCCGATCACCGGCGAGTGGGATGACACAGCCACCACCATGAGCTTCAGAGCACGTTGGCAACCAGATCTGCAGTTTCTCGAGCTCCGACGACCGCCGCACGCGCCGTCCACAGCCGCCACCGTCTTCCTCCACGCGCCGCCGCCGATCTCCTCCTTTTCCAGCGAGTGAGTGCTCACCTCCCGTCCCAACGCATTCCGGGGGTCGTGGGCAAGCTTGCTGTACCTTTGATTTGGTCCAATTTCGGTCGGATTCAAAAAATGCACAATCCCGGCCGAGGTTCGATCTTCCGGGATCAATTCCGACCATTGGCGAGGACGAATCTTGGAATTGAATGTAGATTCTCGTTCCTTGCATCTTCAATTTCGTTTCAGTATAAAGTTTGTTGAAATCATACTTGAGACGGAATAATTCAAATTTTGGGGATTTTGCCGTTAAGGGCATTTTGGTAATTACTGAAATTGAAGGGCAATTTTGGTATTTAGTGTTTTAATCTTGTAGTTGGAGACTTAGAGGACTCCTCTGAGCCTTTGGTTAGTTTTTCGATAATTAAAATAATTTTTCGGTAAATTATTTTTAGGTGTTCGTGCACGTTCGAGGGCTGGACTGGAGATCCAGCAGGAGCATGCGTCAGACCAGTGAGTGCATTTATTTTCTAAATCATTTTGGAATTATATATTATTATGATTTAACTGCATATGATTTGTTTTGATTGAAATTTCTTGCGCTTTTAAATTATGCTTATTAAATATATTATATTCCGATTTAAATTATTGATGATTTAAGATTAAATGTGCATTTGTGTTTTAAATGGTTATCGGTGATTTTGATATTTGGATATTTTACAATTTTGTGGAAATTGGCGATTTAAAGAAAAATTATGGCTTTTGTGGAATTTAAGAATTTTGGGGCAATTATCTGATATGCGAAATATTTGATTGTTTTCGTAAAGCTTTTCAAAAGAGAAGATTTTGGAAATTTGTTTAAAAGTAAAAGGATTTGAAAAATTGTTTATATTCGATGATGGAGGATTTTGGATTTGGTTTTGAGGAGTACCACACGGTATTGAGATGTTGATTGAGATGTATTATTATGCGCGCTATATGTATTATGCCATCCTCTGCTGCGGACACGTGTTGGGAGAGAGATGATGAAGATCCTGCCATGACGAATTTGGAACGCCGATTCGTTGTGATGAGTTTACCCCCCCCCCCCCCGCTTGTGACGCCATCAGGACGCTGAGGGTCACACGGCACGATACTATGTTGTGGTACTGGTTGGGTTTTATATTTGTTGATTGCTGATATTAAATTGATGGTTTTGAATTTGTGGGTTGGAGCCCATGGTATTTGGTTTTAGATCGGTGTTGGATTTATACGATTTGGATTTATATGGATTTGTTTATACGATTTGGATTTATTTGATTTTCGATTCACGGTTGCAGTTATGATTTTGTATTCATGGATTTTGCCTCATGGTTTTAGATTGTGGATTTTGGAATTTATGGGTTATGGTATTGGGTTTTAATCGGTTTTGGATTTAACAAATGTTTCTATTTGCCATTTTAATCAAACATGATTTACAAATAAACTTAATGTTTCTTGTTGAGATTATAGTTATGGTTTTAGTGATTGATTCGTGTTTTTAAATGATTGTTTTAAATTACGTTTTCGCCCCATAAACTGTTTATAATGATTTTGGGGATTAAACCAAGGGTTTTGCGAAATGATTTTCAAAACGGGGAACCTTTCAACTGAGTGACGTGAGGTTTGAGTGTAAAGGATTTAAACTGTTGAACTTGTATTTTGTAGTTATTTAGGAGCACTCACTGAGATTTTATATCTCACGTTTTGTGTTTTAACTTCGTTCCCTAGGTCCTAGCTGCAGGTCCTCGTGAATTCTGTCGGTTGCCTCGAAGGGTTCTGGTGGAATCTTCCTCAGGCGGGGCCTCTCCGGTTAATCTGGAGGGATTTCCGGGGCGGGTCCTGTCAGCAGTGCCTAGATTAATTTGCAAGAAAGTGACATGTCAATTATTTATTAATTATATAATTAGCCATATAAGAAGTATACGAAAGACACGCAGAAATACGTACATATATGATATAATTCACATACCAATGGTGATTTTAAACGCAGATAGTTGGTATTTTTTCTTGCATCTAACACTCCCTTGTTGGTTAACACAGTCCTCATATGACATTGTGAAGATAAAATATTGAATTTGGATAAAAACCTAAACCTAGTAGACAACGAGGCTCCAATTTCTTTCTGACCTATTTTTTTTTTGCTCTTCTACCCTAAAAACAAATAACGGTTTTGATCGGCACAAAAGCAAAAGAAAATTTTTAAAAGATCATTTCCTTTGAAGATTCATTACTTTTATAATTTAGAAGTGAAATATCAGAATATTGATATGGCAAAAGGAGATGATATCATATGGAATGTGGGTATATATGATTTAAAAAAGGAAGCTAGATTCGTTTAGTTTGTTTTATCATTTTGAAATATTGTATAGAGGGAATTAAAAATTATAAGTTGGTTTAACTATTATATATATACATATATATAGATAGGATGTGCGATAAAAAGGCCTAGCTATGCCACTTAGAATTTATTACAATATGATTCCTACAAGGCCATGCTTGTAACTAGTAGTTATTAGTAGGAAGTTCAAAGAAAAAAAAAATTACAAGAAATATTTTGTAAAAGGGGGTTTATGTAGTAGAATACGCATGATATATGGACAACTTGCCAAACATTGGGGTGTACAAAAACTCGACAACCCAACCCAACCCAACTCAATTCATTGGAAAATCTGAATTTTTGGGTTGGGTTGGGTGGTAAAAAACCAGATTAATCTGACCAACTGGTATGTATTAAAAAAAAATCCCTCTATCTCTCTCTGTGTGTGATTGAATTTTCAATTTTCCATTTGTGATTTTGAGTTTCTAGTTCATTTACTATATTGTATTTCAATTTTTCATTTGTGATTTTTGCTAATTCTGCTAATGTTTTTTACTTTCGAAATGCATGCCATTGATGTCATAAAGCAATTTGTTTTTCTTGTTAAACTTATAATTAAAAGGAATTGAGTAAAATAATGAATGAATGAATTTTTTTTTCCAATTTGGACAACCTGTAAACAATGCCTCATTAATTGATATATAAAAAATCTAATAAGAATTTGATGTCTCGGGTATTTGTTTTTATGCTAAAATGTTGCAACCAATCCAATATGGGGAACCTGAAAATGATATTGCTTTCTTGCAACTTTTCAATGACCTGAACAAAGAAATATATACTAATGTTTAATCAATTTTATTTCCTGTGACAAGGGGTAATTAATTTTATAGCAAATTACACGTGGGGTACCCGAACTATATCGGGTGTTACACTTAGGTACCCAAACTTTTTTTCGTTGCAAACAGATACCTGAACTCACAAATTTCAACCACGTTGATACTTTTCATCATTTTCGTCTAATTTTGTCCGTTAAAATCACGTGCAGACCTCGTGGGGAGAAAACCCAAGGGAACTCTTTTCCTCTCCCTATTCGTCCCTTTTTCACTACCCTTCGCAAAAAAAAAAAAAAAGGTTTCTGGACAGAACCATGGCAAACTCGCTCGAACTTTCCTTGGAAAACCTGCTCACCACCGAAGGCGGCACGGTGCGCGGTGCGATGTGGTGGTGGTGGCCTCCCATTCCTTCTCCGTCGCCGACCTGGAAGAAGGGACAAATGGTTCCCAGAAATCTCATGTGGAAGACGGAGGAGGCTGCGGCGGAGGGGGAAGACCAGGGGAGGCCGTGACCGAAGTTCATGTGTGAGAGCTTAGACTCATTGGGGCCGGAGGAGGTGGAGGCGGGGTTTGCGGTGCTGGGGAGGGAAGAATCGCAGGGGTTTCGCAAACATTTTCCTTCTTTGATCTCTCTCTCTCTCTTTTCTGTGAATGTAGAGGTGGAGGAACAAAGGACAGGTTTGAGATGTGGCAGAGACAATGAGCTTTGGGCAAAATTGTGAGAATCCCCGATGAATTTTTTCCTAATTTTTTTTTGCGAAGGGTCTTGAAAGAGGGACGGATAAGGAGAAGAAAAGACATCGAGTGCCCCGGGGTTTTATCCCCACGCAGTCTGCACATGATTTTAACAGACAAAATTGAACGGAAATGATGAAAAGTATCAACGTGGTTGAAATTTGTGAGTTCACGTATCTGTTTGCAACGAAAAAAAATTCGGGTACCTAAGTGTAACACCCGATATAGTTCGTGTACCCCACATGTAATTTGCTCTTAATTTTATTTACTTAATCAAATTAATGTTGTTTAATATATTGATGTGGGCATCGAGCGCTCTTCTAGCATGGATGTT
>QANX01004279.1:187065-212332 GCA_003254975.1 Ochetophila trinervis | reverse complement strand
TTTAGTTGTAAATACTTATTGTGTTATCTTCCAATTAAAAATAAAATATATTATTTAATTGTTAATTCAATTTATTTCTAATAGTTATTTTGAATAATTTCTATTCAACTACATAATTTATATTATAAAAAATATGCAAAATATAATTGGCACAGGCACAGGCACGAACACGGCACGAGCACATAAGTGCTTGGGCCCATAGCACGCTTGGCACGACACAAAAACTAAATGAGTCGGTACGAGCACGACATGAAAAATAAATAAGCTGGCACGAGCACGAACGAACCAGCTTTTAAATGGACCAGACCAACAGGACACGGCCCATTTTACACCTATAGTCATATGTTAATTTTAAGTTGATAGAATTTGTCAATTTTAACTAAATTAGACAAATGAACAACTTTTTTTTATCAATTTTAACCAAGGATGAAAATATCGGTATCGACGGAAATATCGAAGATTCAAAATACGGAAATATCGATGGAAATATCGACAAAATATCGATATCGATAAAAAAACGAAAGAAATGACGGAAATTTATAGAAAAATATGGAAATTTTTTATGAAACTTCAGGATATGCTTATTTATTAGATACTTTATCAATTTAACTATAAAAATTGAAAAAATATTGAGTGGAAATCATATTTATCATAATTAAGAGATTTATAGTACTCGCTGATAGGAACAAAAATATTATTAATTAAGTAATAAATTATTCATTAATCAGAATAATAATACAAGTACATGATTACTTAAATATAAGTCAATATTACATAGAATTTTTTGGTGGTTGAAAATTTTCACTCTCTTNTTGGTGGTTGAAAATTTTCACTATCTTCCTCATCCTCATTTCTAGTTGTGTATAGAGAGAAATATTGATCAAAAGACATTTCTTCTTGATAATTTTGCATGTAATTGTTAACATGCCAACCATATGAATTTAATATTTCATGCGAGTGTCTTTGCTGATAGTCATGATATGGATATGATGTTGATTGACTTTGTTCATAACTACTAGCCCCTGATGGTTGAGTTTGAGAATGTATCCATGAGTTATTACTTGATGACATTTCATAACCATCCATGAAATAAGGGTTATAGTCACCTTCAATTCTCATTGATCCAAAATTTGTAGAAAAAGATTCATCTTCTTGTTGTGAAATAAGGGTCATTGTTTTTTTTATTGAAGACTAAATGATAGATATCTGATTATTTCACGTGAGCAATTATATTGGTAGAAAAAATGATTACAATATAAAAAAATAATACAATTTTATAATTGTAGATAATTTACGTGATAAATCATATAAGTTATATGATTAGATGATGTGAGTTTTAAACTTATAATCAAATAATTTTTTTAACTTGTTGAAAATTTAAATAAAAATAATCTTCTTCTTTTTTAATTATAACTATTTTTTATTTAAAAATTGTAATAATTGTTTTACATTTTTTTAATTGTTTCAATTTTGCTTTTAAATTCCAATTCGTCTAATTATATTTTAACTTAAAATATATCATCAATAAATAATTATAATTTAAAAAATACTCAAATATTTATAAAAATATATCATATTTTTAAATTTTAACAATCTAAATTTTCCTGGAAATTTTCATAATTTCCATGGAAATTTCCGAAATTTCCACGGAAATATCGGAAATTTCCACGGAAATATCGAAAATTTCCATGGAAATTATGGAAATTTTGACCAATTTGTGAAGCAATTACCATGGAAATTTCGATGGAAATATCGCGGAAATATCGGAGAAATATCGGAAATTTNGCAATAATAAAATTATTTAAAGCTTGTTTGGTGAGTATTCATTTTTTATTTTAAATTTTTAAAAATAAAAAATAGAAGTGCATTTTGTAACTATTTTAAAAAAATATTTTTTTGATAACTATTTTTATTAAAAAAAATAATTTAAAAAATCATTTTTATTTTTAGTTGGGATTCTGAATATCCCAATTCAGGTTGAGACCCTACACTGTTCAAACGGGACTAAGGCTCATAATCGCTTAGACGGAACCAGGATATGAGTTTTCCATTACAGAGCTATGACCTCAGATTATGTAGGCGGGTAGGGACCAACAGCTGCCCGAACAAAGCCAAATCGCTCGGTTGGAGTGGAGATTTGAGTTTACCATAATGTAGCTAGGACCCTAGGCAGTCTAGCGAGAGTCGGAACCCGAGACTTTCCGGATAGGACCAAGACCTAAGTTTCCATAATAAGGCTATGATCATAGACTAAGATCTAGGTTAGTGAATGGGGCCAAGACTCCAAAACTTCGAATGCAGCTGAGATTGTTCGAACGGACGCCGTAGTATAATACATAAAGGTGGACTAAAGACTTCAAAAACAACTTGGCTGTCACTTGTGGGAGAGATCTAATAGGCTAATGTGCTATTCCAAATGACTAAGATTCGATGTTTGGCATTTGTTAGATATAGATTTGTGTAAATTTCATTGGAAATTTAAAAAAAAAAAATGACCAAATAAAATTGTTATATATATATATATATATATATATATATAAAAGATGGTTGCTTATTTTTAAACAAAAACATATACGATAAACCATAAAACTAAAACTAAAACTAAAAATAAAAAATGAATAGTGTGTCTTTTTTTTTTTTAACTGACTATATGGTCATGTTGGAATTAATATTATATATGTGTTATTTTAAAGAAAAAAATATAAAATTGTATGAATGGAAGATTAGCAAATAGCATCCATTCCCTCTAATAAAAGTTTTATTTTTGGTCCATGCGGTTGTGAAGACAATTTAATATTAAAAGCTACTGTTTTTTTTGGATAATGATTGAAATTCGGATGCTCCTGTATCATCAATATAAAAAAAGATTTATTTTGCAAGCTCTAATAAAATTCAAGGATAAAATATTCATATTTCAATATAATATATATACATTATTTACAATATTTGACCACTTATTTTATTGTAAGTTATATTTTCATGCCTCCTTAGAGTTTTTTTTTTTTAAAAAAAAAGATTGAAAAGAAATTTGATCACCAGGTTTTGAATCAGAACTTGAAAGATACTAATCATTGTGCTATCCTAAAAGAGCATAATGACGAAAACGACTTATTTACATATTATATTATATGAACAAATTTTATCAAATCATCAACATAAAACCATATAAAAAATATATTTATATCCAAAAACATATAAAAAAGATAGACCAACCACAAAACACAAAAACACAAAAAAATAAAAAAAATATAATAATAATAATAATTGGAACAGGCAATCATAATAAACAAATGTCAAAAGCCTATAGATACCCAATTAGCTTGCTTTCCATGAAGTACACTGCAAAAATCCATATCCAAAAATAAATAAATAGAAAATTAAAAGTTTAGAAAAAAACTCGTATATATATATATATATTTTTTTTTTTCCCCCGTATCTCTGAGCTGCCAACCACAAAAAAGAAAAAAAAATTTGTTCCTGTCTGGCGGATAAGAATGAAACCATTTGTAGACAAAAAAAATATTAATTTTTCTTTCACCAATTTTTCTTTTCTTGGTAATAATTTTTCTTTCATCAATTTGATCCTCCAAAAAAAATATTTATTTATGTGAATAAGAAAAACTAAAATATATGAATAAGGCTCCAAAAAAGATAAAAAGTATATGGACCAAATTGATACACCGGGACCGAATATGCGTAATGCGTTGGGACTCTTTTTGATAATACAATGCGGTGGGACTCTGATGGTGAATAGAATGCTAAAAATTCTTTTACCAAAAATAATATTTGTTTTGGTGAATTGTTACCAAAAATAATAGAATACTTACAATTGACCCAAAAAAATAAAAATAAAAAGAATAGAATACTAACACCTTGAACCATGTAAATGCGGTACTTGCTGAAAACTTTCTCAAACTGGAAATGAAGCCCGACACTTGCAGAGGCTTCCTCACAGCTGGACCTGTACATATAACATCCAATCGCCTTCTCTCACCGGATAACCAATTCCCAACTAAATTAGCCGCCGGAACTCAAGTTTTCCGGCGATATTCCAGTGCAAAACTTGACCGGAACATCCTCTCAGTTGTTTGCTGCCGGAATCCTCCTGACGATTCTGGATATTCCGGCAGAAGCATCGGTGATTCAAAAGAGAACAATGAATACGTCCACACAAGGCGTCGCGTGCTTCTTCTCGCTCCTTCTTTCGCAGCCGGCGCTTGGTTTCTGCAATCGTCGATGGCGAGAGCTGAGAATCCTGCTGCGCCGGTGCCGATTCCGGCGAAGCTGACGGAACCAATTGAGAAAGCCGAGGAGAAGAATGAGGATGTCATAGCGTCGAGAATATACGACGCGACGGTGATTGGAGAGCCATTGGCAGTTGGGAAGGACAAATGGAAGGTGTGGGAGAAGATAATGAACGCTCGGATTGTTTATTTAGGGGAAGCAGAACAGGTTCCGATTCGAGACGACAAGGTATTGGAGCTTGAAATTGTGAAGAATTTGACGAATAGGTGTGCGGAGAGTGAACGACCAATATCTTTAGCTCTGGAAGCGTTTCCTAGTGATTTGCAGGACCAACTCAATCAGTATATGAACAAAAGGTTTAACTATAACTATTTGCTATTGCTCTACATTTACATTTTCATTCGCATATGTAACTCTAAATTTTGTTATGGGGCTTTTGCTTAAGAATTCAGAGATGGTGAGGATTAGCTTTGAGTACCAGATAACTGATATCATATTGATATAATAGCCTATGTTGTGAAGATTACCCATTATGTGTATTAGTTCACCAGATACGTAAATTCTGCCTTCTACTTAGAACAATTTTAACAAATACACTCCTGTTGGATGTTTATAAGCTGCTGCTAGCTACAGAATAAACATGGGAAATCTCTAACTTACCATGTGAATGAATATTGTTAAGCAATGTATCTGGACCCTTTAAGTGAAAGGCCGAAACTAGTTCAGGTAGTTTGAAATTGAACTTCTATTTTGTTTTCTGTAGTTCAGTGACCGGTAATATGTGTACTGTAGAATATGATGGTAAAAAATAATCATATAATTAATCAAGTAATATTCTAATTTTGTTGACAATTAAAATTTGCTAATATCACATTTCTTTCTTTCTTATGCTGATTCCTGTCAATGATGGCAGTATAGATGGAGAAACCTTGAAGTCTTTCACATCTCATTGGCCACCTCAGAGCTGGCAGGAATATGAACCTCTTTTATGTTACTGTCGTGATAACGGAGTTCGGCTTGTTGCTTGTGGTACTCCACTGAAGGTGCTCTACATTTTCATATATAAACAATTGTTGAAGTATTATATTGTTCCTTTAACTTAGTCATGTAGTAATATAAATGTAGTATTTGTAGCAACAATAATATAATCAGAAACAGAATATTAACAAACTCATATATATCTTTTTTAGTTTTGGTGAATGTATACTTTAAGCATACCTGTCTGTGATCTCTAAAAGAATAGGTCGTTTGCTATCCGTCTGCTATGCCAGAGTTTTTCTCCAACTATATTCAAGCGTTACAGCTTTATTATGTCTGTTTTTGCACGTGTTTATCATGTTGCGACTATGGGAAATGTACTAATCATTTCAAAATTTGATAGGTCTTAAGGACTGTCCAAGCAGAAGGTATTCGTGGACTTTCAAAAGCTGATCGTAAAATATATGCTCCTCCAGCTGGTTCAGGCTTCATATCAGGCTTCACATCCATTTCACGCCGATCACCAGTTGACTTGAATTCTCCAAACCTACCCATTCCTTTTGGTCCAAGCTCATATCTCTCTGCTCAAGCAAGAGTCGTTGAGGATTATGCCATGTCTCAAACTATCTTGAAAGCTGTGGTGGATGGAGGAGACACAGGCATGATAGTAGTGGTGACAGGTGCAAGTCATGTTACATATGGAACAAGAGGGACTGGGCTGCCGGCAAGAATTTCAAAAAAGATGCAAAAGAAAAACCAAGTAGTTATACTACTTGATCCTGAAAGACAACAAATAAGAAGAGAGGGAGAAGTTCCTGTTGCTGATTTTTTGTGGTATTCTGCTGCCAGCCCCTGCAGTCGGAATTGTTTTGATCGTGCTGAAATTGCTCGAGTTATGAATGCAGCTGGCAGAAAGCGAGATGCCCTTCCTCAGGTTACATGTTCTCTAATTATTTTTTGTGGAAACATAGTTGCTTCACTTTCTTTCCTTGATATTCTTATATTTGATATTTTTTTTTTATGCATTATTTCAGAGATTAGAACATGATAACTTGGATTTTGAACTATATATGGTTTTACTTATTAAGTTGTATACTCTTAAGTGCACATTTTGAATTTGTGTAATGTGTTACTTTCTGATTAGGAGTTCAAATAAATGCTTAACTAATCTACTTATGTTTCGTTCTGATATATGCTTTAATGTTTTTGGAAGTACATATATCATTGAATTCAGATTCTTTTAAAAAATATTTTAGGTTTAAAAAATATTTGGAGTAATTGAATTATGAGAAATTGGGCGAATTGTACAATTTAATTTCATTGAATTCAGATTCTTTTAAAAAATATTTTATGAGTTGATTTAAATAATGTAGGATTGATGTACTATGTGGTGGATTTATTAGGTTTGCAAGTTTGAAACGTTTTTTAACAGCCAAGTAGCCGAAACTTGATCTTGTTACTTTCTTATCCTAAAAAATAGCAGTTTGCAACATGCCTTTCAGGACCTTCAGAAAGGACTGGATCTTGGTTTGGTATCACCAGAGGTACTACAGAATTTCTTTGACCTAGAGCAGTTTCCTCTTATTTCAAAACTCACTCACCGTTTCCAGGTAAGCTTGGTATTAAATTGAAAGATTACTTTGTGTTCAGTGATGATAAATGTATATAGTGTTTAAAGGTAAAGGAACACCTATTATGTATATGCAACCTTAATCATGGTTTATATTGTAATGCTATGAAGAACCAGTCGGTGTAGTGAAGCTGATGCTGAATAGGCACGCAATTTGACCATAGCTCTTATTCATGCAGGGATTCAGGGAAAGATTGTTAGCTGATCCTAAATTCTTGCACAGATTAGCCATAGAAGAGGCTATATCAATAACTACTACTCTCTTAGCACAGTATGAGAGGCGTAAAGAAAATTTCTTTGAGGAGCTTGATTATGTTATTACAGACACTGTAAGGGGAATAGTTGTTGATTTCTTTACGGTGTGGCTTCCTGCTCCAACCATATCATTCCTTTCATCTGCTGATGAGATAAATGTCCCTGATAATATGGATGCTATAAAAGGGATTCTTGGGTCCATTCCAGATAATGCATTCCAAAAGAACTCTGGGGGGAAGTACTGGAATCTCAGTCATAGAGTTGCAGCAGTCCTTTTTGGAGGTTTCAAACTTGCTAGTGTTGGATTTATTTCTAGTATTGGGGCTGTCGCTTCGTCAAATGTTTTGCATGCAATCCGCAGATTCCTTAATCCAGCACTTGTTATAAATCAAAACAATAAAAGATCTCCGTTACTTAAAACAGCAGTTGTGTATGCATGCTTTCTTGGAATATCAGCAAATCTTCGCTATCAGGTAAAGAAAATACTAACTTCATATGATTGAACTTGAGTATTCCTGTTTGGTCCAACACTTTCTGCTTATATATTATAGAAAATATGTTCGTCATTTTTTACTTTTTCAAAAAGAGCAGTTAAAGTTATCTCAGCAATAGAACTGATGATTCTGACTGCTTGTTGGAGTGGAGATATTGAGAACAATTTGGTTTTCTTTTCTTTAGTAAAAATGTGCTCGAATATCCTATAGTATGTTCTAAAGTTACCCGATCAATTTTTTTCATTCATTGTTTCATAAGAAGTAGTTGGTTATACTGTAAGGTTTGACCCTTGTTATTGACATCATGACCTTTGTTAAATGATGTCAATTATCTGTAATGCAGATTATTGCTGGAATAGTGGAGCATCGGATTTCTGATGAATTTCCTTCTCAACCACTTTTTGTAAATATGTTATCTTTCATTGTTAGGACAATCAACTCTTATTGGGGGACACAGGTTAATATCATCTTCATAGTCTTAATTCTAGTTTGCCTTTATTATTATTATTATTATTATTATTCTTATTATTGTTTTTATTTCCTTTTGTGCTTAACTTCATTTGTTTTTGAATTTCTGAAAGACTTATCATTATTAAAACATGAGACAACCATATTATTATTATTTCCAAAGTACAATTGAACACTGTGTCAGTACACTATTGCATTCATTTGGAATCATTTTATTGCTAAGCGGTAGAGGAATAGATAATTATTGCAAAAGGTTTAGCGACTTCTAAGGTTACGCTGCAAGGTTCTTTTTGTAAAGCTTTCATGAGGTCTCTGGATTTTTCATTAATTCATGATAGTGGTTCTTCCTCATGCCTTATGGAACCTAGGTCTTGTGCATTACATTCTGTTAATGGTGTATGAAACTCTATTGAATCAAAATAGCTATAATGCAATAATGTTTTATGCTCTATATTGATTTGGTGTTGTCTCCTAAATGCTGCAGCAATGGATTGATCTCGCACACTTTACAGGACTGCAAACTCGCAAGAGTGAATCACCCTCTTATCAAATGTTAGATTCATCTAATCTTGCTAGCTTGGAATGCAATACTGAAGAAACCAATGTTGATGAAATGAAAAATCAATAAGGTGATTATTTCATTTTATATTCACATGGTAAATTGTAAATTTCTCTTCAAAAGGTGGGAAGATAAGATATCTGAAAAATGAAAGCAATTTTGGTCCTTGTGTTTTATACATATCTTCCATGACACTATTATAGTTGTTCCATATAATATAAAACTTCCAATTTTGGTGAAATGGTAGGATATAAGGATTAGCTTGTGGTCTTACATCTCAAGTGATCTTAGGTTGGAGGTACTTGGGAAGAGAAGAGCTTGATATTTCCTCATCACAGAGTAAATGGAGCAAATTTTGTTACAGATGTTTATTTTTTTCTGAGCGACTCATTTATACTTTTCAGTAACCTATTTAATTATTCTAGATCTATTTTTTTTTTCTTTTACTAAAAAAGAGTTTTTATGTGGCTTGTGTTGCAAATAAAACTAGAAATAAGTTTTTATTCAACATTATTTGGGACTATAAAGCTAGAGATTATGATTCAATTGGTAAATTAGAAAAAAACTAGAGTTTTAGAGCATTCGTCTCCTCAGATGTGGAAGACGAAACCTATAGCCATTAAGTTAAAAAAATTCCTGGAATAATTGTTGTAGCAGTGAATGTCTGATCTTGAGTTCATTTAAAATATCATTTGATCACATATCAATTTGGTACATTGTTTATATTGGTCCATTATTCCCAAAAAAATGTTTGCTTTCTTTTTTTTTTTTTTGGGTTTGTAATTGAGAACAAATAACATAAGGCAAACTATCCATTAACTATAAAGAAACAAGTAAAACAGCATGCATAAAATTTGTTAAAAGGTTTATCAATACACCTTTGTCAACCAGGTGCATTCTATTTTGTTTTTCCACTCTTGCTCTTTCTCTTCATCCAGAAACTCTTGTCACAGTTAGATTGCTAGATGGAATCCAGATCTTCTACCTCATTCATCCTATCTAGCAGCTTCTGCTTGATCTTCTTGAAAGCAAGTTCCAGGTTTTCCAGCTACAAGATCAGTGAAGACTCAACCTTCAGTTTCTTTACTTGAATTGTTAAAAAGTGAAAACAACCTTTAGTTAAGAAAATAAATAGGCAGTCTGTCGTTACCTCTTGTTTGGAAAATCTATTTCGTATAAATAAACCGCTGTACAGATCAAAACTGTCTTTCACTGTGCTGTCTTTCTGCAAATAATTTAGTGTTAGATTGTTTCTTAATTGCCTATTCTTTATACACTGGCTGTTAAAGATAGAAGAGAATAAGATAGCTTTTGGAGAACAAATAGTGGAGCATACCAATTGAATTAGTGTCTCAAAGCCTTTGGTATTGATTGAAGTGGACTTGATCTCCATTTCTGACAGTATCCTGTAAAACAAGAAGGTGCTCGAGTATTATGATAGGCTGTTTTCCTGTAGTTTTTCCACTGGTGTTAAGGTGGGTTAAAAAAAGTATAATCTTATTTACCTGCCGATGGTGTGAGTGATAAATTGGCTACTGGCAGCCATTTTATCATGTTCCTCACAGGACATTTCCAGCATTATGCAACCCTGAGTACATACATGTTAATTGTTATATAAGGCCAATAAAGTTGAGTGAAGTCCTTTTTAGAGGCCTTTGTACATACAATGTGAAGATGTGATTGAAAAACCTATGAGGAAAGCCCCCTATTAGATGTTATGCGAAGAAAGTTTCCAGGTGTTTTAGTCTAGTGTTGAATATTACATGATCAAAATCTACTTAAAACATAGGTTAATTAATTTCTATATGTAGCAGAGCTAAAAGTACTGGCCCAACTTTGTGCAAATGTAGGGATGGAGAATGGAAAGAACTAGTTACCTCTCGTTCGAAAATTTGGAGGAAGCTCAAGCAGGTAACTTTGTTCCTTATCCGAACTCTGTCATACATACATGTTAGATCTTTCCATCCATTTTTCCCACTTTCTGGTCCAAACATAGGGTGAGTACAAAGAATATCAGATTCCTTTGGAAGCACCTAAGCAACAAAATATACATTTTAATACATTAAAACATTGTGTACATAAATTTTTGCAATATGAAACATATAGCAGAATATCTATCTAATTACTACTAAAGTTAAATTGAGTACTTGCAGTAAAATATCTCTAGGGTGTTCTTTGACTGAGAGTACATCAACAAAGAGTGTAGGTCGTTTTAGACAATGGAGTGGCATTGACTTGAGAAGCTTCGAAAAGGATAGGATTGATGTGCATATCAGTATGACGTCGTTTTCTGCTTCAAGAAATGCTTCTACTTCCCTAAGAATTGCCAAAAAAAGAAAAAAAGAAAATTGAGCTAGAAAGTGGAACAAGGAATATGATGCGTGTATGTCTATTCTGTAATATGTTTTTTCCTTGTTGTACATGCATTTAATTATCTGAAAAATAAATAGTAATAATTAAAGAAGTACCTGAAGAATGAGATACCCAAGTTGAGACAGAGCTCGGAATAATCTGTTCGAGAAGTTGCCCTTAAGGTATGGCCATGTTTGATCATGGTCTTCGCCAAGAACTGGGCAAAGTTGCCAAAGCCTATTATGCCTATTTTCAGGTTCGTATATGGGGAAGAAAACGAGGAAGATACAGACATGGTGATTGGTGCTCTGGTAGGGGAGTGAGAGAGGCGTAGTTAATCCACTGGTGCTAATTAATGTTTCAGACAGATTTTTTCTATCCGCATTTAATCGATGTGGGAATTATTTAATAAGTCTGTCTATTTTAAAATATAAAAATAATAATATTTATAATGGACGTCGAACTAAACTGATTTGGTTTCGACATTGTCAAAGAAATATTTTATATTTATTTTTAAAATTTAAATTTTCAAAATAGTAAATTTTAAAAAATATTTAAACTAAAAATATTTAATAAAATATAATTAATTAAGAACTAAAAATCACTTTTATGCATATTATCATTTAAAAATAATTTTTAAATTGAACATGTATTTATGCAATATAAATTTAAACAATATTTATTACTATGCTATATATATAACAATTTATATTGTACATTAGAAGTGCTAGGTTGGCCTTCTCTCATAAACACAGGTAAGTTTCCAGGATATTACCATTTTATCAAAGGTCTACATGATATTCACTTGAACCAAAAAAAAAAAAAAAGGTAGGTCTACATGATTTTTTTTTTGCTAAACTGAGAAGGTTTTATAAAACCAAAAGAAAAAGCTTACAAAGCGCCTGCCTGAATAAGATAGAGGTACATCTCCTCTTCTCCTTCATCAGGCAATCAAAAATCGACTTGGAAAACAAATGGTGTTGAATTTCTCCGGTGAACTCATGATCCGCAGCCCACTTTGCAATTAAGTGGGCACATTCGTTCAGAGATCGGTTACACCAAATAAAATTAACATTAACAAAAAGATTACATAAATTCAAAATATCTGCCAAGATCGGTTCCATCTTCCAGTTGAGGTTCTTGGTTGTTCCTCCATTCAGCCATTGAATAATGTTTTTGCATAAGATTCACAGACGATGTTAGTCCATCCATTATTCAGACTCATCATCATGGCTTCCTTCACTGCCATCAATTCAGCCATCAAAGGGTCATGAGTATAAATCTTCCAAGTATGAGCTTCGATGACATCACCCTCTTCATTTCTAGCCACAGTGCCCAGATAGCTGCAATTATCCCTCACAGCCGCATTTGTATTCAGCTTGATGACTCCCCTCAAAGGAGGCATCCATACCATAGGAATTGGGTCCACCCGGTCACTTCTATTAGTGATCTCCAACTTCCTAAAGGCTTGATTGAGTTCAGAAAATCTATTTTTCACAACCTGAACAGATTCTTCGAAAGAAACCTCAATCTCCCTATGGCATTTCTCATTTCTGGTCCACCAAATATGCTCTATAGTGGTTGCACAATAAAGAATAAATTCTTCCCTCTCCTATCTCGAAAGTGGTCCATGAAACTCAGGATTCCAAAGTTGGTTGAGGTAGTCATTAATACCGTGTAGCTGATGCTCCCTCCATCGGATTCCCCATGGGGAGGTCTACATGATTTGATGTTGGATTTATGATGCTGTCGTATATTTTGAATAATTTTCTCTTTAACATTTTTAAACAAAAAGAAAATAAAAAAAAAAGTAATCTTTTACATTTTTAGGGTATGTTTAGTTTATAGGCCCACCCTCCTCGTGCCCTATTCCTTGCATTTCTGTTTCAAGTAAACAATTAGCTTACGAAACAAGCTCGGAATATATTTGTTCAGCCAAAGAGTTTATAATTAATTAGTATAATTACAATTAACAAGACTAAATATTTAGGTTGGTGTCCTTTCTTATCCAGTGGTAGCTTTATTACTCTAAAAAAATATTTGTATAATTTAATAACTTTATTTACCTGCAACGATCCCAAATAAAGCAACGATCCCAAATAAAGGATATTTTTGCTTGCTTATGCGATGTTGTGAACCAGATTCATATACCCCGCTATTTATTGTCGATTCATATTGTGCTTTAAATTTTACCCATTTCATCGTTCTCTTTGTAAGGCTTGGCAGTTGGTATAAATTTAACGTTTCATCTATATTAAACTTTGCAAAAATTTACAATCAGAGAAAGTAATATTCTAGAAATATTTAATTTAAAAAAAAAAAAAAAAAGATTCATTTTGGGAAGGAGAGAGACATATAGCAGATGGAATCATAAAATTCATAGATCCCAAATTCTATTTCTTATCGTTCTTATCCATTGTAATAGTCCAGGATGTGATATCATGAATTATTGGATCTTTATCAACCTTTGTGCTAACTGTATTCCCTCTTATCCTCTGCTGCTGCACTACTAACACAGAAGCCGCCATTCCAAATTCCGACGAAGCCAGCATATCGCCGATGACTCCGAGCTCCGGGCAATCACTCCACATTCCCATCCCTTCAAGAAGCGGTGACTCCTGGTGGTTCCTCCCAACCAGAATCAAATCAAAACAATCAACCATTGCTCTGATACCAGAATACAATCCTACAGCATCTTTCACCATCTCTTCCACAATCACAAACCTCTCATTTCCTGCATTCGCTTGCCGGTATTCATTGATCAGCTCGCTGTCCCTTCTTCTTTCTTTGCTGTTTATATCTCCAAAGTGAATGAACCGAGCTACTGTTAAATCCACTGTTTCATGTTTAGCCATGCGAGCTCCATACGCTAATGACTCTGCATCATCTTCCCCTCCAACGAAGATTACAGCAACATGGTATATATACTGACTGGCTAGAACCGTCCCTGTCCCGGCTAGAATTCCCCGGTCGATGAGAATTGCGACCGAGCACGGTGCCTTTTCTATGACATTGATGTTCATGTTCCGGATGGATGGGTTTACTGAACCCACGGTGCCATCTATGGCCCACTGTTTGTGAAACGGCAAGATCACGATGTTAGTCCTCTTTTCCATGGCCACTCTGCAAATGTCTTCGTGCATCCACTTGAAATCGGAGACGGAGGTGAAGGATCTGACAGTGGTGGATTCTCCACTGCGCTGTTGGTACTGTCTCAAGGCGTTTAGGATTGGCATGGAGGTTAATGTGGTGTCGTGCAGGCTGTGATCGTCCGGTTGGTGAGCGATGAGAATGGGAGCGGTTCGGCCTGCAAGCTCGACGAGGACAAGTCCGATGACGGCGAGGGGGTTCTTTTCTGAAGCATGGGAAACTTCCAGAAGGTTAATGATGGTTGGTACGGATTCCTGATTCTGGAAGCAAACTAGGATTCGAAGCTCCGAGTCGAGTTTGGCATGCTGAATGTTATTTCGCTTTCCCACATAGTACTGGCTGGAGGGATTGTAAAGAAATTTTATCAAAGGGGTTATGATTCCCGTTACCCCTATCACTGAGATTACTAACAATGCGAACTCTTGGTCTTTCAGAATCTGCAAAAGTTAAAGAAAAATTTACATCATTTTGGTTATATGTATATATAGGTAATGCAAATTGCTGGAGACTAACATGAAGAAACAGAGGAAATTGGGGAAGCTGGTGTGCGAACCTTGTTTTGTCTCCACAAGTTGAAAACCATAAGCTCAATGATGCCTCTGCCGTTCATAATAAGTCCAAGCACAAAAGCTTCGTGCTTAGGAATGCGACTATAATAGCCTATTACCATCACTGCTCCAATCTTAATGAAACATGCAAAGAGAGTGATTATCCCCACAGCAACCAAACCCCATAAATGAACCTTATGGATGTCTGTTTGCAGCCCACTGACGGCCAAGTAAGTTGGGTAGAACAATCCAGAAGCCAGACTATCGAGTTTCGACACCAACGCTGCTCCGAACGGCGGTCCAGGCGGCACGACAAGGCCAAGAATCAACGGTCCAAACACATAGTGCTGGCCTATCAACTCGCCAAGAAATCCAGCCGCAAGTACCAACACAAACGTAGCAACGACATACGTCTCCCTCACAGATTTCCCTTCTCTAGTCCGTTTTCTCATCCACATTATGGCTGGCCGGAAGAGAATCAGAACAATGCCGGTGACTACGACCGCCGACATGATTGCCAAGACAGGTCGGATTGCAGAGTTGGTCCGATTACCGAGAAATGCAAGAGTAGATACGGTATAGGTGATGCCGAGAGCATCGCAGAACATGGCCGAAGAGAGGGCTAGCCTCCCGATATCGGTGTTGAGAATCTTGAGCTCGGAGAGCAGGCATGCAACGACAGGGAAGCCTGTGAGAGACTGCGAAGCGGCTATGAGTGGAAGAGAGTCGGCAACGGTGGCTTCAAGCGGAAGATATTTGACCAACACCAAAGATAATAAACCAGGAAGTGCCAATGTGAAGATGAAAACAGAGAAACCAATGCAAATGGCTCTTCGCTCTGGTTTCAACACGGTGGTTGGATCCATCTTCATGCCCGTGATGAAGAAGAAGAACATGATTCCGAACGATGCGACGGTTTCGAACACTACCATGCCTCTCAAAGGGAAGAGCTTCGCACCCATTACCTTTTTGTGTCCCAGAAGTGATGGCCCGAACACCATACCTCCCTGTAAAAAAGGTTCAATTATATGGATCGTGTTAGTATTGGAACATATATGTTGAAATAGATAATGATATATATCTTTGACATGGTTAGAAGAAAAGAGAACCTTACGAAAATCTGTGCGACGATAGTGGATTGTCCGAGAGGTTTGAGACAGAGTTCGAGCAGCCTTGCTACGAAGGAAATCGCAGAAAATTGGAGCAAGAGGAGAGGTGTAGGGGCATGTAAAGCGTTGCCGAAATTCCAAACACCCCTCGGAAGCATACTGTGGGGACTATGGCACACCAAAGTTGTGTTACGAATCACCATTACGAAGTTACGATCCGTTGCCATTGTTGTTTTTCTGTGTTTGTTTGTTTGTTTTCCAGTAACAACAAAAGAAGAAGAAAGAAGAAAGAAAAAGAAATGGAGGAGAATAAGTGGTGAATGCAAGAGAGAAGGAGAGAGATTTAACATATATGGGAGGTCAACCTCATATTTTGGACTTCCTATTTTTAGTAGATTGGCTCTAGCGTGCGGTATTTATAGGCAAATAGAGACAATCCAGTGTAGAAAGTGTGAGATTAATTAATCCAAATTGTTCTTCAGAGGACCAAACTGCATATATATATGGATCCAAAAAAAACGAAGTCTATGACTTAAATCTAGTTTGGATGTTAATCATGAATTATCAATCTTTTGTTTTGGATGTTAAAAGATTTCATTGATTGGCTAGCCACCAAGCTTAATCTAGTTTCTCCTTTTTCAATGTTTTAAGCCAACCTTAATTTGAGCACCTGGTATATAAACAAAAATCTACAGTTAATTCCTTTTCCATCTTCTCTTGGTTTCATTGATTTTATTTAGTGGCCTATTTTTATTGGTTCATTTTTCATATTACGTTTTTAGTAATAAAGATCAAAACAAAATTAAATTCAACTAATTATCATTGTCAGGTCTGTTAGAATAATTATGTGGACTTGACATAATCAAGTGAACTCACTTACTGAGCTTCGATGTTTCCAATAATGGAGTTGGATACATTGTTTAAATTATAGTAACGAGACCCATTGAAATCACTATTTCTTTATTCTTTAGTAGGCTCATTAGACCAAAAAAACATGATGTCTCTTTCTCAGTGATCCATATTAGAATTTGGACTAATTTATAATTTTTATATATTATTAATATTTATATTATTATTTTTGTGTGGGTTATAAATATGAGATAAGAGCCATTATTTTATACATACGTGTTATTTTTAACCTAATGAGAAAAGCAGAAGGTTGAGAGAGTTGGTTTCATAGTGGTCTTTATAACATATTTATTGTTTTGTAAGCTCTATATCAATTGAGAATCAATGGCAGACTATGGTGAACAGTATATTGATATGTGCTATTGAATAATATTATAATATATTTATTTAATTTTAACAATAGTATTAGAGGTTGGTCATGTATATTCAATTGGTCCCATATATATATATTTTTATTTTATTTTTTCAGATTGTTAAACCGATTCTACTTGATAATTGTTAAATGGAACGGTTTAGATTGAATCTTATCGTTTCTATTGCTGACTGGTGTTTTACGACTAGTTTGATGGCTTCAGATTGCGTTATTTTGACGCTCAGTTTGTTCTTGAAGTTTTTAGAATTTGTCTGATTGTGTTGATTCGGATCCAATTTGAAGTCTAAGTTTTAAATTGAAATTGTTGTTTGGGTTTTGTTATATGGTCAACATTGAACCTATTTGATATCTTTAATTGATTATTTTCAGACTGATTGCATGAGAAATCAAAAATTGGTTTTGAATATGGCCGAACAATGGTTTTTCTCTTGGGTATGTGTATTCCGGCCACAATCAACCAAATAAACACTACAGGTAGCCCGGAAATTGAATGAGGATGAAAACTCCTCAAATGAAGATGAAAATGGAGGCCAAACGAGATAATACAGACTGGGTTTTGTGAAGCGGGTAGCGGTACCCGAATTTCTGCAAACCGGGTCAGTCTCGACCCGGCTGGAGGAAGAAGAAGGATGATGTCAACGTGTGGTTTGCTGACGTCATCGAATAGGTTGCTGACATCATTATACAGTTTTTTTAATATTAAAAAAATATATTTTACATTCTAGTTTTAAATGAACAAAAAAAGAATTATGTATATATATATATATATTTATTTTTCCTAACTTAATTTATTTATTAAAATGGCCCAATTATATTATTTTTTGATGATATTGTTATTTTCTATGATTTTATGTTTAAATTTTGACATAATAGTGCAGAATGCTCAAATTTTACTTGTCGTAAAATTTGATATGTCCAAACTATAAAATTATCAATATACATATTTTATATGAAATTATATTTTAGTGGGCAAAATATTTTTCTCAATTCATTTTATTTTATTAAAATCGTCTTTTGTAAATGTAATTTTAATTGCATTCCTTTGATTGGATTTTGTATCAAATTTTTAACATAGTAGTGAAAAATGATCAAATTCTTGTCTATCGCTAGATTTGACATGTCTAAACTATGAAATTGTCATAAGATTTAATACTTATTTTATGAAATTTGTTTTGTCCACTTCATAAAATTGTTAAAAAAAATTTTGATTATTAAAAAAAATAAAAGAAATAAAAAATTGGCATAGTGGTATATGATGTTAAGTACTTGCATGTCTTGAAACTTAGCTCGTCTGTATCATAAAATTGTCAATGTAGTAATGTTTAAATAAATTTGATATAGTGGTCTAGGATGTTTAAGTTCTTGCATGTTGTGAGACTTAGTTTGCCTATATCATGAAATTGTCAATGTATTTTTCTCCCAAATGAATTGATACTAAGGTCCATACGGGTACCTAAGTAATCCTGTCGGTGACTTAATTACTTGGTAGGATGCTTAGATTGGTGAAGGAAGTTAGTTAAATGCCATGAACTGCAGATTCTTGTTTACACTGTCGGTAACTGGTTCAATGCATTTAGTTGTGGTGTTTAATTAATTGTTCTTACCCGTGTATGAGTTTCTTTTGTGCTCAGAGAGCCCTAGCGATTTATTTTATTTAAATATAAATATATTGGAGGTTGGGAAATGAGCTAATGCATGATCCTGTTAAGATGTGCATATTGTTGATATTTGTCATTTCCGCAACTGTAAGCATTCCAGAAATACTTTGCCTTATTTGCCTTGATTGTTTAATGAAGTTTGTTGTGATATATAAGACTCTGCTGAATTTGATTTTAGTTGAAGCTGATTTGAGCTTAGAAAATAATTCCACCGAAGAAGGTTGTTAATCAAACTACTGCAAGGCTAGAAAGTTATGTGAATATTGAGATTGTTTAAATAACTGTTTAGTGATGATATTAGAGCATTAAATGAATGGATACGTGTTAAAGAGTTTTTGAAGTTTTCAGTGTCTATAAATTTTTATGAAAATTAATATAATTAAGTTTGCCAAGTTCTTCATAAATGGTAAGCATTATTGCTAAATTGATGTTCTTTTCTATGTGTAATAAAGTTGGTAATGAGAGGAAATTTGACTCGGAGTCGAATCAAGTTACAATACTCAACGAGTTGAGTGGTTTTTGGATCAATAGGTCTTGATATTGGTAATAGAAGGAAAAGCAAAATGCATTGATAAAGATTTTGACAAGATCGAAGAGACCAACCAATCTGAGTGAATGTCAATATTTATGGATGATGGATGAAGTTTCTTATATACTATTGATCAGGTTAGTTGACTTCTATTTCATTTTGAATATAAATGATTATAGATTTTCATCTTGGTATTAAAGTGATATATTTTGGATTAAGAAATTGTTTTGATTGGATAAACATCTTCATGAGGTATTTTATATACAGTTGAATTGTATGATGTTGTAGTTGTTATTATTACTTTTAAGTATGCGATAATTGAGGATAATTTTTCTCTGCTGCGAAGAATCTGAGTCATATATATATATATATATATATATTTTTTTTGGAAAAGAGATTGAATGATTAGTAATATGGTACATTACTAGTCTTGATATTTAGCATATTTTTATTGATGTTGAGTTAAGATATGTAAATTATTGCTGAAGTTGGAAAGAGAAATTTGGTATGTGGAGATATTCTGTTTTAAATTTGTATAGATAGTTGTGGAATTTTCGTTCTATCCTTTTTTGAGATGACAAATTAGAACTTCAAAAAAATAAGAGAAGAGAAAAGTTATAAAGTCTGACAAAAATGGTGATTACTATGAATGTTTGATGAGATTAAAATGAACTTTAGGCCGTCTGAAAGGTTTTTTAGGAATGTGGTAATAACATATTGTCTATAATGCTAGAGGTGAGAAGTCTCATAATTTTGCATACAGTGCAATATATATTAGAATATTTACTTCAATTATCTTGTGTGTGAGGTTTGAGGACTTCAACATATAAAATAAAGTCAGATGAGAAGCCTAGTTTGTTTTTTGTGTATAAGGTTGTGAATGTTTGGTTAAAACCTATAAAAACCTTATCAAGGTATTGGATATTAAGACCATTGGTGGAAATTTATTGGGTCTAAGTGTTACATATATGTTATTTATAATATCATACTATCAGTATTGTTGAGTTAAACAAAGTTGGAAATATTAGTATCGTTGAGTTAAACAAAGTTGGATTTATATGAAAATGATGTTGGTACTGATATTCGTCAAGGACCAAGAGAGGTTGAGTTTTGAAAATGAAAGCATGTTCGTTCAGTAAGGATGAACCCATCGATGAAGGAGGTAGAGTTCAGAATATGTATTTGGTAAGGATGTACTTTTAAAAGGGCAATAAAAGATTCGCATGCATATTATATATGATAATTATGTGGTTTTGCAAAATATGAATTTTGATATGAGTGATTAATTGGATTTAACAATTATTGTGAAGCAATAAGTATTTTGCAATCTAATTTTTTGAATTAGATGCGATGATTGATAATGTGACATTTATGGTACATGATGAGGTTGTCACTATAATGCAAAATTGTTGGATATCTATGTTTAAGACTGAGATTTATGGCTAAAATTTTAGCCAAGAGAATGAGATGCATCTGATGAATGTCACAACTGTATTTTTAAATGGATATCTATGTGAAGACGTTTGAATGGTACAACAAGTTGGTTTCAAAGAGATATAGAATGAATATTTTCTTTGTGTGCTCAATAAGTCAATTATGGATTGAGCAAGCCTTGATATAGTGGTATATCTATGTTTGAAGACGACGCCATAATTATTTATTGAAGAATGTTATAGAGGGTCAGTGGGAGTAACCTTATATTTATGGTTTGTATGTGATGGCATATTAGTTGTATCCAATAATTCTGACATAGATCAGTGGGAGCAGTTTTATGTTTATATTTCAGTGTGTTTGGTGATATATTATTTATGTCCAATAATTATGACCTATTTATGGAGAAATATTGAATGCTATTTAGCCAATGTTTGGATATGAAAGTTTTTGGTAAGGCGTAATAAATTTTTTGGATATAAAGATTCTTCAAAATACGACTAATTATTCTCCTGGTAAAGTTTCGATGGTGAAAAGTGACTAATTTTCAGAGGATTATTAATCCAAGGATGGAAGAGAGAAGATATTAAATGGAAAATAGTTTCAAATATTGCATACGTTGTTATTACTTTGAGTCTGTTGTACTTAAGTGCGCACACAATTTGATATTTTTATGCTATAAGTGTGTTTGGTAGATATTTGAATAATCTTAGTCTTTGTGTAAGTAAGCAGTCAAGAATGTATTGAGATATCTTCATGAATGTATTGGTTTGTATGTGATGACATACTAGTTGTATCCAATAATTCTGACATGGATCAGTGGGAGCAGTTTTATGTTTATATTTCAGTGTGTTTGGTGATATATTATTTATGTCCAATAATTTTGACTTATTTATGGAGAAATATTGAATGCTATTTAGCCAATGTTTGGATATGAAAGTTTTTGGTAAGGCGTTATATATTTTTTAGATATAAAGATTCTTCAAAATACGACTAATTATTCTCCTGGTAAAGTTTCGATGGTGAAAAGTGACTAATTTTCAGAGGATTATTAATCCAAGGATGGAAGAGAGAAGATATTAAATGGAAAATAGTTTCAAATATTGCATACGTTGTTATTACTGTGAGTCTGTTGTACTTAAGAGCGCACACAATTTGATATTTTTATGCTATAAGTGTGCTTGGTAGATATTTGAATAATCTCAGTCTTTGTGTAAGTAAGCAGTCAAGAATGTATTGAGGTATCTTCATTTTTAAAAGATTTTGTGTTGACAAATCAGCTCACCAACTCACTTGATATGGTTGGCAATTGTGATTGCTGATTATATTGGCTGTGTGGATGATATGAGTTCCACTACTAGGTATATTTTATTATGGCATGAGGAACTATGTCTTGGAAAGTTTCCAAGTAGATTGTTGTAGCATCTTTAGTTGTAGAGGAAGAGTATATGTTGTGTGTATTGAGGCAATCGTTAAGACGATTTGATTACAGAATTTTGTATATGCTCTAGGAGTTATTGACTTCATTGTAAAACTAATAAAGATGTACTGTGATAATTCTGCAACGGTAACTTTCTCCAATAATATTAAGAGTGCATCTAGAGTCAAATACATCGATATGAAATTTTATATATAAAGTGAAGGAGAAAGTGGTAAAGACATCAATTTCAATGTACACACGCGAATTTATAACATGTTGGCAGATTCATTAACCAAAAGCTTGCCTGCAAGCATCATTCATAGCATGTATCTCATATGAGAGTGTTGAGCAGTTGAGACTGCATTGGATTAGTGGCAGTATTGTAATCTGCATTGTTGAACATATTGTTGGTTATATAGTATTGCCTTGTTGAGCAATATATGCATGGAAGTGGATCATTATTATATATTAATGTGTGCACATATATGGTATGTTGGTTCCCTGAAATGGAACTATTTGAGATGTTTGATATCTCTGAATGTAGTTGTTTGATCCACTAGTGTTGTTGTAAATCTCTGTCACCTAGACTGTGTCTATTGTTATGTCCTGTCGATACACTATATGTATAGTTGAAATGGTGATGGTTATTATTTGATATTTACTTATATTGAATTTCTAGGATCTAGGTTATGTGTATTGTTGTACCCTGTCGGTATGCTACATGCTTAACTGAAATGATCATTTATGTATAAGATTTTGTGGTAAGTGAGTATTGGTTTATAATTGATGATTATACCGTCCAAGTGGGAGATTGTTAGAATAATTATGTGGACTGGACATAACTCACTTACTGGGCTTCGTTGTTTCCAATAATTGGATTGGACACATTGTTTAATTTATAGTAATGAGGTCCATTGAAATCACTCTCTCTTTATTAGACCAAAGGAACCTGATATCTCTTTCTCAGTGGAACCCTATTAGAATTTGGACTGATCTCTATTTTTTATATATTATTATTTTTGTGTGGGTTATAAATATGAGATAAAGGTCATTGTTTTAGACATATGTATTATTTTTAACCTAATGAGAAAAGTAGAAGATTGAGAGAGTTGGTTTCATAGTGGTCTCTATAACATGTTTATTGTTTTGTAGGCTCTATATCAATTGGGAATCAATGGCAGACTATGGTGAACGGTATGTTGATACGTGCTATTGAATAACATGAGATCTAAATGAGATAATAATTTATCCGCTGCATTTATGTATATTATCTCATAATATGTTTATTTAATTTTAACAAGGTCAGCAATGGATTTCATAATTGGTGATGATGCATGATTAATGGTTACAGCAAAATTCGTAACATAACTATAAAAATTGAAAAACTTATAAACAGTGTATAAGTCCATAAATACTAGAAAAGAAGAAAAAAAAAATTAGCTCCTACATTCTCAAATCCACAACTATTAGAAATGGCAAAACACCTCATCAGACCATGAGATTCACCCCTAATGAGGTTCCTGTTTAAACAGTATGTGACGAGAACAAGGCAAAAAAAGTTTCTCCTGGACAAGTTTGCCGTGTATGCATATCGTATATATAATCATACTGAATTTATTTTTATACATCTTTTAATTACATGTATATCCATATGATGAATTTTATCTAGTTATCTACATGGTGTATATAGTACATGATATTGATTTAAATGGGGGCAAAAAAATAGAAAAAAAAAATGAAATAAAATCATTTGCCTTGAAAGAATAAATACGGTGGGATGTACACATTGGGTGCATTTGGTATGCTATATAAACACTCTAAATTATATAATACTAGATTATATTGTATGGTGTGTTTGGTACATAGTATTAGAAGCCTCTATAGTATAAAATCTATGCAATCTCATGTTTAGGAACTAAAAACACGAGCACTAGTTTGCTCTATTTTTGTGCGGAAAAAATGTAAAACTCCATAAATCTTGCATAAGCAATGTGAGTTTGAGGCTTGGGTTTAACTCGTACAAACTGATAATGTTTAGCAAAACAATTGCAACAATCGAAATATATTAAAAAGGGGTGAGGCTCACCTCTTATCACATGCACATTGTATAAAATAAACCCATGGAGAACTTTGGATTTAAGTCACAATGGCAAATTTTTTTTTTTTTCTAGATTTTTGCATGGATGCCCACTTCACTAATAAATTAATTATCTATATGCTCATCTTTTTTTAGCTATTTATATCTACCACATCATCAGCTATGTATCCACTTTATCAATTTTATTCCGCCCTAATTTAATATACGTATCAAATTCAACTACTTTGTTTTTCACTAATAACTCTCATTTTCTTTCATTTGATGTGAACCCACTTGTGTTTTTCAATTTCCCCTATTTTCTTTATAATTTTTTTTTGTACAAGCTACTTTTTGACACCATTTGGTTATTTTGAACTTTATTTTTAAGTTTTTACAGGATTTAACAAAATGAAACATAACTTCAACTTCAAACTCCAATGTCTACTATGGAATTTTTTTTTTTTTTTGTTTAGAACAATATAAAAGTGTGTATTAGTGTATATACATAATGTAAGAGTTCTTTCAAGTTTATTTAAATGAAAAGAAAGGAAGAAAAATTTAAGAGAAAAGTAAAAAATCTATGAAAATCCGAAGTTGAAAACGACATAATTCGCCCTCACACCTTCTCCACCTTGCGTGAAGCCACATTGCCCTATGTAAAGGCAATGTGAAGCTTATTTTGTGAGCTATTGGTCCTTTACTTCTTCTATGCCCTCGGAAAAATACACAATCCTCACTTAGGATTGTGTATTTTTCCAAAGGCGAGTTACAAACCAAAGAGCCCAAGCCTCTTTGTGCTTTTCCCTACTTTTTAGGGAACACACCACCCTCAATGAGAGCCTTGTGTTTCCCTAAGGCGAGGAAGAACAATTAGAGGACTTGACACTCTAAGTTTACTTCCCCACCTAAAGGAACATGCATTGCCCTTGGTGAGGGCTGTGTGTATAGGTTGCTCAACCTCAGTTTATTGTCACGTCAGTGGACTTTCAGACTTGACATTTGAAGCCTCGCTCATGGTTCTCTTCTTTGAAGTGGGTTTTTGCAGTGGTGGTTTACTGGAAATGTTTTGTTTTTTTTTTTTT